>JAREYC010000003.1:29210000-29302500 GCA_030015325.1 Cryptoblepharus egeriae
GGCTGTAAGATCACAGCAGATGGTGACTGCAGCCAAGAAAACAAGGCCCCTATATCTGGAAAGGAAAGTTATGACAGGTCCAGGCAACTTAATTAAAGGTCAAGACATCACCTTGCTGACAAAGATCTGTCTAGCTAAAGCTATGGTTTTCCCTGTGGTAATGTATAGCTGTGAGAGCTGGACCCAAGAAGGCTGTCTTTGAATTATGGTGCTTGAGAAGATTCTTGAGAGTCCCTTGGACTTCAAGGAGATCAAATTAGTCCATCCTTCAGGAAATCAATCCGGTTTCTGTTTACTGAAAGGACAAATACTGAAGCTGAAGCTCAAATATTTTGATCACATCATAAAAAGGAAAGACGCCTTAAATAAGAGCCTAATGCTGGGAAAAACTGAAGGCAAAAGGAAAAGGGGGCGACAGAAGATGATGTGGTTAGGCAATGTCACAGAGGGAATGACTGTGAATTTGGATGGACTTCCGAAGCTGGTGAAGGATAGGGGAGCCTGGTGTACTACAGTCCATGGAGTCACAACTGAACGACTATACAGCAACATGTCACATGCATGGGTTATACTCTGTGTTAGTACAGCTGTTCAGCAATGCAGTGGTTCTGTAAATCACCTAGTTGTACTTTAGCTGCCAAAAGAAAATGGAAAAGTGCCTGTCCCTGTCTGGAGTATCTCTAAGCAATGCAAATTTAAGCATAAAGAAATCATTGTTACACTTCAAATGGGAGACAGTGAATGTTTGCTAAAGTCAGCTGTACTGTAAAATAAGTCAGTTTATATGTATAAACTGGCCAGCAAACCAAAGAATAGCATGCTGTAGAAAAGTATTTTAAGTGACTGTTTGCAAAGCAAAATAAAATTGGTAAAGGAATGAGAATGGACATACTAACATTCAAAGTATGACTGGCATAAAGGAACCCTCTAGGATCAGTGTATATGTAAGAGGATAAGAGAGATTACCCTAGGCTCTACATAGTGGGTATGTATTAGTTACAAGGCAGCACTAATTGAGTGGTCAAGAATGGTGCTTAAATCATTAATATACAGGTGCTTAGCCTTACCTAGGAATGAAGCAATTAGAACTCAGATGATGAGTTTTAACAGATCAACTATTTAATGCCTGGCACAGGTTCATTATTTTCATTTCATGGCAAGCTGAAACACATTGCCAGGAAGAAAACAGCTTTTTAAAATGTGTTGTGATGACTTCCATCCAAGCAGATTTGTTTGGCACAGTATCCATATAAGGATGTTGAACAAACTGTTGTAAAATAATTATGTCAATTGCATTAAATTTTAATGTCAGATTCTTATATTTAGGCTGCAATCTTAAAGACACTTTCCTGGAAGCAAGGCCCATTGAATACAATGGGGCTTACTTTTGAGTTCTCATGGGTAGGATTGTGCTGTTACGCTGCAATCCTAACCAAACATCCCTAGGAGTAAATACTATTGAACACAATGGGATTTACTTCTGAGTAGACATGCTTAGGATTGCACTGTTAGTGTATTAATTGTGCTGTCATTAAAAAAACTTGTATAATTGCTAACTAGGAAGATAAGTTATTGCAATAAGTTCTTCTGCTTTTGATTGTTGCATAGTATGATGCCACCATTAAAGGATTTATTGGGGTGTCAAACTCATTTAATATAGAGGGCCGAAGTTAGTATTAATGGTGTCTCCCAAGGGCTGAAATCCAATCTTTTCCATGCCTACTCAGAAGTAAGTCCCATTATAGTCAATTGGGTTTACTCCCAGGAGAGTGTAGCCATAGAAGCTCTCATGGGCCAGATAAAATGGTGAGGTAATTTGGTCCACTGCTCTTATGTTTGATTTCTGTGGTTTAGAGCACAAGCCTAACCATGTCTACTCAAAAGTAAGCCCCGTTTTGTTCAATGGGTCTTACTCCCAAGAAGGTGTCTTTAGGATTGCAGCCTTAGACTGAGAATTCTTTGGGACAGGAAGGTCTTCTCCTCTGGGAAAAAGACTATGCACCTGGATGGTCCTACACGGACAAAAAAATAACAACAAAATGATGATGTAATGTCAAATTAACAAGCTTTCTAAAATAGAAAAAACCCAGTAGGAAAAAGGGACATGGCTACCTGCAACACAACGAACTTACAGAAGTTTAAGAACTAAAGCTCTCCTTTTCAAAGATTTTCTGAAATAAAAAGGTCTTTAGGAAAATCTGGGAGTATTAATTATGAACATTTCATTTCTCCTGAAATATACATAATATAGCAATGTGAGGATTAAAAAAATATAATAATGTGCTGTCGGAGATAGAATGCATTTGCAGTCATAAAATAGGAGCAGGACAATAATTAACTGCTAAAATTAAAATAAGCACTAGCATATCGTTCTTATACTAGTACTAGCAATAAGTACTATTATTGCTAGTACTGGATGTTAGTCTAACAGTGAAATACTACCTAAATCTACACTCACACACTCTGCCAATTTGGCCACACCACTATATTGTACACCTTATCTTTTTTTTAGGGGGTGGGAAGCAGGGATGGGCCTGGCCTGGCCCAACAACCGGTTCCCCGAAGTGGGCAGGGCCAGGCCGGGTCAGGGGCCAGGGTCAGGGGGCTGGGCTGGGGAGGGCACACCACCCACCCCAGCGCGCTGTGGGTGCGAGTGGGCTAGGCGAGGGGCGGGCCCCAACCTGGGCACACTGCGCTTGCGCCAAGGTTGGCGCTGGTGCACGTGCAGTCGCGTCCTGAAGCTGGTCAAAGGACCAGCTTCAGGACGTGACTGCGCCTGTGTCAACCTTGACGCAGCTGCAGTCGCGTCCTCTTCAGGACGCGACTGTAGCTGCATCATGGTTGATGCAGCCGCAGTGATGGGCTCCCCTTGGCGGCAAACCAGTCCGTCTCGGGTTTTTGGCTGCCCGTAGCTACCGGTACGGTAGCGGGGGGCTAAAATTAGGAAGCGGTTCAGGCAATCCAGCCCGAACTGGTCTGGGCCCATCACTGGTGGAGAGGACAGTTCAGGAGAAGTCGTTTGGGTAAGGAAATATTTGATCAAAACAGATATTCAGTAGATTAAAACAGGGAAAGGGAAAAATTAAGGTTTATATCTGAAGAAAGCAAATCTTGATTAAGCACCATTGAAATAATATGACAGGGTGCAATCCTAACCTAGGGAGGCACAACTCATCTGTCTTCCTGTTCCAATGGTGATGTAGGGAGGCAAGCGCATGTCTGTGCACTGATGTAACACTCTCCCAGCAGTGGCGCAGAAGTGTCTTACAGCACTTTTGTAACACTCCCAGGCCAGATTGGGACTTGTGCTGGTGCCTATGATGGCCTAAACTGGGGATTAGGATTGCAGCCTTAATTACAATTCATTTTTCACATTAAATTCAATAGTAAGTCAGGATTTTCTCTTTTTGGATTCAACCCGATGATCTGCATGAATACAGGGAAGGTAAGGAGGTGGTAAGGGGCATTTTGATTTAAGGGAGTAAAGAAAGCAGACTAGTTAAATATATTTTTCATAAACTGTGCCAACAAGAAATATTGGACTTGTTCTGTTTAATGACCTTCACAAACTTCTCTCATTGCGTTTCTCACAGATTGTGGCACAAGAACAAAAAATATCATACTTTGACCTGAGTTAAGCACATTCAATTTTGTGACATCCTGAGCTCATATAAAGACACCTGGTTTCAATAAGAAAACTGGAATGTGTGAAAAATTCTAGCATCTCTGTAATTTACTTAAATGGGATTAGGATTTCATTTGCTTCTTGTTCACATGGATACTTTGTATAGGATTATTGGTCCTGCTACACAATTCCAATTAATATGAAGCCCATAGTATACAGATTCAAGAAACCACTATCCCATAATGGTAGTAAAACTGCCTCCAGCTATGCTGACATTTTAATACTTAATGTTTATACCATGCAAACTAGTTTTGAACACCATCAATTTTGTGTCCCATTTTAGTCAAATTTTAAAGTATCTCAGGATCTGGACATATATTGGAACATTCATAAGATAAATTTGCCAATTTGTCATGGAAAAAGACAACATTCAAGAACATAATGATTTGGTGGCTTCAATATTAAGGAGACCTATGGGCACCTTATAGACCTAGGCTGCAATTTATGCACGCTTATGTGATAGCACCTGAAAAACAGAACCTACCTATGACAGCGAAAAGCACCTCTAACTATTTTTCCAACATTTATCCAAATAACTAAGGGCCCAAGCATAAGGACATGTTATGTCAGCATAACATTTGTTTTCTGGCTATTGCAAATGTGATTCCACCAGAGAGCGTGTCCTGATTTGCTGCCAGAAATGGTGAGTGGCCTGATCCGCAAAGTTGGATGCCCACTGCCTTAAATAAGGCTGCACAGAGACCAGGAGGGAGGAAAGAGAGGAGAATGCGGTGGGAGTGGAACAGGGAGATGATAGGGAAGACGGGTGAAATAGGTCCAGGAAAGAAGGTGGATTTGGTGGTAATGGTACCCTCCATATCCTGACACCCTTCCTGGACCTGTTCTGGGTTAACAGGTCAACACAGACTTGTGCCAACATTATTGGTGGTCCAGATCTGAGTTGACCTACTGGACTCACAGGAGCTTACCCTGGGGCAAGGGAAAAAATGTTTCCTAAACCTAAGAAAGCTTCTCAAGTTGAAATCTCTCCTGGAGGGATTCAGCAGGCACTATTACTTGCTGTGCAGGCAGTTACAATGGGTTGTGTTGCAACTGCTGGTAAAGGATATGCTCAAAGATTGTTTCATAAATTCTGTGTGTATTTTATCACAGCAATGAGGAAATAGCAAGAAGTTTTTATATTTAAATTCAAAGGTACATGTGTGATGCTTTGAGTATGTGGAGGAAAAACCCTTGAGAACAGTGAGTAGCAGTTCTAAAATTTTTGGAAACATTATACAAGGGTCAAATAACTAAATTAGTTAGGGTTACAAACAGAATCAGCTCAAAACTGGGGGGGGGGGCTACAAGTAGTTCCAATTAAACATCTCTTTGCATCAAACACAGATGTGAACTGCTGCCCACAGCGAAACAAAGAGTTGTTAAAAGTGGGTTAATAAGATATGAAGAATATCAGTACTGAGCACATATTAAAGAAGTTTTGAGGAGGAGTACTTTTCACTAATGAAAGATTAATATAATCTGCTCTTTTCCTTTCACTTCTACTAGTCCATTAAGAACCATTAGGAACATATATTTTCTGGGCTATAAAGATAGGATGGAGGAGCTATTTAGCATATGGAAGGACTAAATGTTTCAAGATACGCCTTTACTCTGCATTTATACAGAAAGATTTGCCACATCAGGTGAAAGTGCTGTGTCTCCATCTCAATGGATATTTCATAGATTATGCTACTGAATTAATGATTTGAGATTCAGTGATTCAATCACATGGTCCATTATCTGAAAATAACCTGCGTAGCTGGGCTTATATTCACAGCTCAACATCTGCACTGGCCACCTGAAGCACATGTTATGTCAACTCCAGATGGCCAAAAGTGTGAACTGACCCAATGGCTATGGACAAATATTGTCCTAAACTTAAAAGCAGAGCAGTTTCAAAGTTTGGCTCCATTCCCAAAAAATGAAATATGAACAGATGTTGTATGTATGTTGTTGAGCCACAGACCTACTGCTTGGAGAGCAGTAGCCTCCCATACTTAGAACTTCCATCAGCTTGGAAAAAGGTTCTGGCAGGCCATTGCTCAGCCTTGCAGTAATAGGTCAGTGATGTGAAGGACGTCTGAACAGAGATTTTGACAATGCCATTTAGAGGAGAAGAGGGTCTTCCTATGTCTGGCACCTAATAGAGCAGTGCTGTGAGGTGAGAACCTTCACATCAAAGGTCTTCTGAGCCATCTGAAGGCAGATGTGGGGGACTTAGGGCAAAAAAAACAGCTCTCTCTCCAAGGAGAAGATGGTCTGGATAGTTAGTTTAGAAAAAGAGGGCTAAAGCCAAGGACTAATTCTGATTGAAGTCAGCAAGTGAGCAAAACCTTCCTCATTAAGAGAGCAGCCAGGACTTGGTAACAGTTAGAGAGGTTTGAGCAACAACTTTCACGGCATTCTATGTCTGGTAAAACAGAGTTACCAATCTAATTTTCTCCCTGCTTTCCAGCAAATCAGGAGGGCATGAAGGATGAGAATATCAGAATATAAACACAACAACAAGATTATTTAACATTAGAAGTTTTCCATTCTGCAGTTGTCTAAAGAACTTGGGCATGATCCTGCCACATGTCCAGAAAGGTTGCTTTTGGGCACTTGGTAGACTTGATCTAAATTGAGAAATATGTTTTTGCATGAACAGCAATTTCTCCACAATAGATTGTTTACTTGTAACTGTTTATTACTCATTCTGTTTACTGAAGAGTGCATCCTTTAATGTCTTTACAGTATATAAAAACAGAGGGAGAAAAAATTACAAGATCAAGGGCAAAGGGAATAACTATTTGGTCAGGGTATTGAAAGAAGAGACATTGGTCACCTCATAAAGACAGTTATGTGAACTTAACAATTTAAATAAAAGAACAAGAAATACTATTATTGCTATAATCTTAGTGCTAGTGATAGAGCAGATCTCAAACATAAGTCTGGATTAGTTTTAAGGCACAATCCTATGGAGTTCTGGTATTGCAAAAGGCCCAGCAACAGTGTGAACCATGTGCCATTGCTGGGCTGTTTAGAGCCACCGATGCAATAAGTGGATGCCTTTGTGTGCCCATTGCTATGGATGCTATGGATCATACTGTTAACCCAAGTATTTCAGCAGCAGGGATATGTTGCAGTTGTGGGGCGGGGGTGGGGGGTTCTGGAAGAGTTTCAGGGTAGGGAGGGAGAATGCTTTCTATTAAGCATACATGTTTTTAAATAACTGAGAAGGCTCACAGAAAAGTTATTTAGTGAAAACAGACACCCAGTACCTTGATTATTTCACAAGCTGATAAAGATGGATTTGGGTTCAAATTTCTTGTGCTGGATAGTTTATAGTGTACCGCCTTTACATTTTTGCTACAACTTGGAGAGAAGTTGGAGCAAAAGCTGTGTTTTGGGCACCTGTTATGGTAGTCAGGTAAACAGGCAGCAAGTGGCAGTGAAGGAAAACTACCCTATCTTCCACCCAGTTCTTGGGAACCATGAGGTTAGCTTTGCCAGTTAAACACCTAGTGGGGAGCAAGCAAGCAAGAGCTGACTATCTTTCTTCTCCTTGCAGTATTACTTAACTATTTTGTGATGCTTGTTCTTAACACAGCACTGGGGGCAATTGTAAAATGGCACTGGAGAAAGGAAGAGATCTCCTTCTGATCCCTCAAAGTTGGCCAGTAAGCTTTGTCTAGTTATAATGCTTGGTTTGTCAGACAATGGCACCTATGGATCCTCACTGCATGAAGACCTTGACTATGAATGGGGGTGGGTCCTTATGCTGGTATATGGGCCTCTTGTAGATTTTCACAATACCCTATCAATGCAGCCTTCCCTGAAATAATGTGTTGAGTGCCTAGCAAATGCTCAATAGTGATGATAAACACTATAATTAAGAACATTATTTATAGTTATGTGAAACCAAAGTTTACTTTAAAAAAATATACATTGCATTTTTTCCATCTTACTTGTAGAAATGTTATTAGTTGCATGTTTAATTAATCCAAGATTCTGTCAGCATAGAGAGATGTTTTAGAAAGATTAGGGCTGCAATCCTAAACAAACTTTCTTGAGAGTAAGATCCATTGAACAAAATGAGGCTTATATCTGAGTAGACACGGTTAGGATTGTGCTCTAAATGTATTAAAAACGTACTTGCAAACATTTTCTGTACTGGTAAATATTTTCTGTATTTTCTAATACAAACGTAGTGGCAAAAACTGTGAATAGACTTAAAATATCAATCCCTTCTGTTTCCAGGACAGATACAATTGTTCTCTGCTTATTTATTTACTCACCATTTGAACTTTGAGGAAATCCAGGTAAGGAAGATGGACCATTCATTCCAGGCAGAAGAACTGGCGGAAGGCCAGGGAGTCCTGGGTAAGCAGCTGGCAAACTGATTCCATGAAGTGAGCTGCTGTCCATCATGCCAGGCTGCTGTACTGTTAGGCCAAGAATGTCTGTAGCCTTCTTTATCCGATCCAATTCTTGCTGTGCCATCAGCTGTCTAACAGTTGTAGGAGCTAAGTAATCTTTTTCCCGGTCCAGCTGACTTCCCACAGTTTCTCGCACTTTTGAAATGTGTTGTTTGGAAAAAATATGGTCTCTTATGGACAATCGTGCAGAATACTTCACCCCACAGAGAGAACATTCTGGCCTTGACCCATCAGTTGCATTCTGATTGATCATGAATGGCTTCCCGATGTTAATTTTGAATTTTTTTTCTTTTGCACGAGCATTCTGAAACCAAACCTGAACCACACGTTTGGGCAGGCCAATCTCATTCCCTAACATTTCGCATTCTTGCATGGTTGGCGTCCTATAGTCACTAAAGCAAGCCTTCAAGACCTTAAGCTGTAGGTTACTCATTTGCGTCCGAAATCGTTTGTGACCTGGCCGATCACTGCTTTTAGACTTAAAGGGATTGCTGGCTCCAAATGGATTGGGTGAACTTGGATCAGCGATACTTGATGTTTCACTGCGATCAGCATTATCATCAGGATCATCAGTAATGTAAAGGCTTTGGTCGTGTTCACTGTCTTTCTCACTGAAATGCATTGATGGGCTAGTCAGAGAGAAGAGAAATTTGTCATCACTATTCTCCATATTAGGCATGTTTATGTTTTTTGGCAAAGTGTCATTCAGAATAGTTTTTGGTTCTTTAGGGGATGATGTGGATTTCACATCTCCTGAACTACCAGTCATACTTTCCAATTCATTATTCCCTTCATCTCCTGTTGTGGCATCACTAATGGCAGTATTAATTGATGACGTCTCATCAAAATCAGTTTTATTCTGATCATAGCTACAATCAACAGGAGCAGCGTTCAGATTCTCTATGTCTTCATTGCATTCTGCTTTGAAGGAAGAAGGACTCAGAAGATTCTTCGGCGACATCTCTGCAGTTTTACTAACAGGTGTTGAGACGGTAGAAGCTAATTCATTTTCACTTGATAAGTCAATCTTACAGTTTGCTAATGAAAGTGAGGAATAATCAAAACACGTATATTTCTGTGGGCTCTCTCCTCCATCTTCCGTGGCTATCAAAGGACTAGGTGGCAAACTGTAACCTGTTTGTTTTCCTTCATTCCAGTGCCGAGAACGAATGTGACTTTCCAAAGCAGACTTGGCTTTAAATAGCGCTCGACAAAAAGGGCACCTTTTATGAGACTGGGCAGGACCCACCGCACGGAACTGCCCTTTTCTTTCTCGAGCTCTTGTATTCTGAAACCAAACTTGCACAACCCTCTTCTTGAGTCCCACTTCACGTGCAATGTGATCAAGCATTTTTCTGGTAGGATTGGAATCTACAAGATATTTTTCATAAAGTATTTCTAATTGCTCTGGAGTAATCGTAGTTCTCAATCGCTTATCCCGGTGCTGATCTTCGCCACTATTTCCTCCCTCTTTTTCACTACAGTTATCTTCCTTGTCATCTAATTTTCGTTTAAGTGAACCAGAAACTGAAGCTGTGTGGTGGGCTGTATGAGCTGAGCTTGCTTGTGGTGCCATCTGAGCTAGAGAACTATTTAGCAACTGTCCTGTCATCAGTGGATTATTTGGGTCGAATATCATATAGGGCATGTCTAGGGGTCTTTCTAAAAACTGAGAATGAAGGAATTGATTTTGGGCTGCTAAGAAATGCATATGCTGGTGCTCCTGCCACAGTTCTAGAGTGGGAAAGGCAATGGTACACTGGTCACACTGGTACTGTAATAACTGTGGAGGTAGACTATTCTGAAGAGAAGTCATTGAGATTGTTAAAGGGCTGGAAGGTACAGGAGTCTGTGATGCAGATGGTGGCCTTCCTCCTATTTGGGATTGTTTCTGTTGCTGTGTTTGAGAGACAGAGGGTTGTGGATCTGAAGAGGCTGTTGGTGTAGACGGAATTGATTTGGTGCTTTGGGAGGATGTCTCCACTTGCTTAGGCATGATATCATTTGGCTTTGGCTTTTCTATTGAGTCTGGTTTAGGGGATGCTTTTTCAGCTTCTGGTTTGGGTGATGGCATTAAAGGAGTACTAGAACCGGAGCCAGAACTTGCTGTTGTGCCAGCAGTACTTTTTGATGAGTCGGGTGGACCAGAAACTGTGCAATTCCTGTAAAGCATTTGATCTGTGGCATCCATTGAATCTTCTGTTTGGCTTTCTTCTTGTGCATCATCATCTTCATCTTTATAACACAACTTTTTCTGATGTGTAATTAAATCAAATATTCTTGGAAAAACTACACTACATTTTTTACATTGATATTGCATGTTGCTAGTCCGAATGTACCTCTCATTGGTAAGTTCTCGTTTCTCATTATCTTTAGTTTCAGCTTGATTCTCATAACTTTTACGGGCCTTTTGTCGTGCATTTTGAAACCATACAACAATAACACGCGTAGGAAGGTTAAGCACTGTTGAAAGTTGTTCAATTTCATCATCTTTAGGGTATGCATTTGTGTCAAAAAAATCTTGTAAGACTCTAAGCTGGTAGTCAGTAAATCTAGTTCTAGATGATCGCTTGCTGAAAGCAGAATCTGATTTGTAAACTTCTAATGCGCTGGGCTGTGGTTCAATTCTTATATCTTCCAAAACAGTTATGGGAGGATTGCTAAAATTGTATGGTGAATCCTTATTTCTCTGCCGTTCCTTAAATAGGGTATTTCGAAACCAGTGTTTGATAACTTTCTGGGAAAGACCAGATTTCTCAGCCATTTCTTGAATCTGTTCTTCACTTGGAGAATTGTTAATGTCAAAATATGCTCGCAAGATTTTCAGCTGGTCATCTGTGATCCTTGTACGTGGTCGCTTGAATTGTGAATGCCGTAGGAAATTGGGATCTAATCCAAGCTGTTGTTGGCAAAGCTGAGTAAGATCTGCAGACAAAGCATCCATTGGTGGCAGCTGGAGGGCAAGTTGAGGAGGCAGTGCTGGGTGTTGCACTGGCTGCATCATAATTGGAGGAAAAAGTGGAAGATCCAATGAAACTGGCAACTGTACTGGTGGTGGAGCAGATGGTGCTGGAGGAGGAGGCGGTGGTGGCGGTGGTGGAGGAGGTGGCGGCGTTGGTGGTGGAGCTTGTAAAGGTGTGGGAGTCATGCTTTGAATTTTTCCTGAACTGCATGAAGACGATTGTGAAGGAGTTGCAGGCTGAGATGGTGGTGGAGGCGGGGGTGGTGGTGGTTCTGGAGAAGATGGTGAAATTGGATAAAGTTTGTCATAAGCTTCCCTGTATTGACGGGCAAACTTTTCCAGTGTGGCATAAGGAAAGAACTGACCATGAACATGTTCTTGATGACTCTTCAATATAAGAATATTTGAAAATAATTTACTACATCCTGTGCATTCCAATTTGTCTGTATTTTCACAGTCACCAGTTTTGCTTTTTTTCTGCACTTTCTGTCTGTTCTCATTATACTGAATAACCAACTCAAAACCAAAGTTCTCCAAAAGTGCTTTGGCTGCATTCCCTCTTGCCCCAGAAGCAATTCTAGGGGGTGGGATGGTTGGTTCAGAGGACTTCTGTTTCTTCATATCTTTGTTTTCTTTTATATTTCCTTCACTATCACTTGTGAATTCTTGCTTTGGTTTTTCTTGTTTCTCAGATACATCTTCTGAGTCTTTATACGATGGTGTCTCCTTCATCATCTGGCACTCTGCACTCATCATACTATTTTGCTCTGTTTTCACCAATTTACTAGTTTGCTGCTGCTGTTGCTGTTGTTGCTGCTGCTGCTTTTGTGACTGAAGATGAGGTTGTGTGGCTTGATACTGTTGTGCTTGTTGCTGTAGTATCTGTAGCTGAGTTTGACCGACATGATGCTGAGTTTGCATCTGCTGTTTTAGGTCTTCTAGCAGTGAACCCGCCATGCCTGCCATTCCGGGCATACCAAACGCGGCAGAGCCAGGCAAACCCAGATCAGGACTCAAACTAAACTCTGTCCCAGGGATATAG
Source organism: Cryptoblepharus egeriae (assembly GCA_030015325.1). Taxonomy (NCBI): domain Eukaryota; kingdom Metazoa; phylum Chordata; class Lepidosauria; order Squamata; family Scincidae; genus Cryptoblepharus; species Cryptoblepharus egeriae. The sequence continues at coordinate 29,222,111 of JAREYC010000003.1, forward strand.
AATGGAAAAAGAAACTGTGGCTGCTGAAATTGCAAAAGTGCCTCTGGGGTCATAGGAAAATGAGGCAAGAATGCTGGGTTTAGGAACTGGGGTTGAAAGAACGCTGCTTGCTGTTGTAATTCATGCTGGAGTTGCATTTGCAGTTGTGCTGGTGACTGGGAAGGATGATGTGTTGGCTGAGCAGAAACTAATTCAGAAACTTGTTTTTTATTTAATTCTTTGGCATCTATGTGGGTTTCCTTGTTGTTAACTGCTGGTAAGCTTGTAGGGTCTACCAAACCTTGGCTGGGGCTATTAACATTCCCTGCTATGCTATTTCCACTCATTGCATTACTGCTTGGCTCTAGTTTTGCAGCCCTTGCCTTTGTTTGATGAAGCACAGATCGCATGTGGATTTCCAGTGTAGAACTTTGGCTATAAGAAACATTACAAATGCTGCATTTGTAGGGTTTGTTGTCGGCGTTGCTGTTAGCTTCTTGAGGGACAGGACTGGATGCTTCCTGCAACACCTTTTTGAGTTTATGTAAATGAGACACAGAGTTATAATGGACCAAAAGGATATTCTTTTGAGTGAAAGATTCTTTGCACACTGTACATTTATATGGGCGAGAAGGATCTAGAAATTTTTCCATGGTAAAATTTGGCCCTTTTCTAAAAGGTAAGGTCCGCTTTGGTTCTGAGCCTATTTCATCTGGAATGGAGCTACTATCACTTCCTACTGGACTTGCTTTACCTTCCTGGTCCATGTCGTATTCTCTTTCTATATCCTGTTCTAGTGCATGTTCATCTTGTGCCATACTTTCACTCTCTGCCCAGAGTTCACCATTTACCGGTAAAGATGCATACAACTGCTGAATTTCAGCTTCACTGAGTTCTGGGTGGCCTGTTTCCAAATGTTTTTTTAAAGCTTGGAATGTTCGGAAGCTACGTTGGCAGAGGCTACACATGGTAGCAGCCCGAATAGCATGATACTGGGAATGTATTTGAAGCTTCTGCATAGTCTTAAAAGCCAAGCTACAATGATTACAACGATATTTATAGACGTGGCGATCAGAAACAGAAAGCTGCTGCCTCTTCTGCTGCTCATTCAACTGATCTGGCAGTGATTCAATGATCTTTATATCCTTACTGCTGTTTTTGTTCCATTCTGGCATTTCAGATGATTCCTTCAGTGGCTTCTGTTCCTCTGTTTTAATTTCCATTCCAGTTTTTGATTCTTCAAGCCCAGGGGTATTCTTCTCATCTGGAGGACTTTCACCTGGTATAAGAAGGGAGAAAAAATTGTATTTAACCTCCTTTGCCTTTGAATATATAATTTAAATATAATTCATTCATTCATTCCACTCTCCCACTGAAAATAGGAAATGTTATTTGGGATAAGCACCATATGTTTTTAAAACAGGGATGACATCTGTTTTAAAAAAGAAATTATGCTGTTATTGTTTTTGCTTTGTAGGTACACAAACCCAGCAGAGTACTGAGCAATTTAACTCCAGTACTGTCATTGTTGCTTGTGGGTCAGTGTTGGTTGTGGGTCATAAATCTTTCAAGTTCTTTCATTTCAGATACTGAAGACACAACCTGGAAGCTTAGTCCTGTGAAAGCATGAACCTGACAGGTAAATTACAGCATATCCTCTTACTTCTACAAAGGTTGCTTTATGTTAAATACCTGAAATTACTAAAGAGTCTCTACAACACAAAAGTTGCACAATGCATAGGGAATGGGCCAAGGCAAAGATCCAGTGGGACAAATGCAGCTTGCAGATATAAAGTGCCTGACCCAACACAGACGTTATGAAAAGACCATTATTAGAAATACCTTCAAAAATAACGATAAATTTATCTTTAACTAAGCCTTATCTTTTTGGGTGCACATCTGGCCAAATGGAAAGAAGAATTATTATCTAAAGACACTCGAGCTCTGATTCTTCAGGCTCAACCATTTGTTGTCATACCTGAGTATTTCCCAGATCCCTCAGCTATCAGGCTTGCAGAAGTATCACAGTCAGATTTCTCAGAAGCAGCTGCTGGCAGTAGCATACTATTAGGCATCATCATATCTGGTACAGGAACCTTTAAAAACACACACACACACACACAAACTAGGCATGATAATGTCCTTACATAGAAAGAACTGCACTATTTATCACTTTAACACATATAAGTCACTTGAATCGTTCAATAGCTTATTTATATTGGCTTAAATTCACACATAAAGTCAGAAAAATGGAGTGGACTCAAGATCACTAAACCAAACAGGAGATATTGCTTGAACCTATACTTCAAAAAATTTGTTGGGAAGACAGTACAAAGTCATTCCTTCTGTGGGATCCTTCTTTATGTGGGTCTAGTTAAATTCAGTTCATACAATCATCTAGTTGTCTTATATATATAAGACATAAATATATATTTATGTCTTATATATATAAGACATAAATAAATAAATCAATATAAGATGGACATGTTTTTCATTGAAAAGGATAATTTTCCTTTGGTAAGATCAATTTTAGTCAGATAATCAGATAATATTGATCAGATATCAATTTTGATGTCTGATCATAGTTCAGATTTACTAAACAATTTTGGGAATAAAGTGTGCACCACTTTCACAAGGGCCTTGTGTTTGTTTAGGGGCTAACATAAATATGTTGGATTGAACTTCAGGTATATTCCAGCACTGTGATTCAATCCTAAACAAACTAACCAGGGAATAAACCCCAGTGGTAATAATGGCTCTTATATCAAACATGCACAGGATTGTGTTAAAAAGGTGCTTTCACACAAGATTCAAAACATGTTTGAGTTTCTCTTCTTTGAGGTACAATCTAGACAGTGAACTTGTAAAATAATATTATATAAGACAGCAGCTTCCAAAAATGCTTTACCTCATAGCTGTAAACTGCTTAAGTCTTCTGCTACTATATGCTCCTGCTACCATATGCTGTGTTCCTTCCCAGAAAGTTTATACATACTTGTGGTTTTTAAAAAGGAACGAAAAACAATTCTATTTGGCAAGGCCTCCTTGACTCTGCAATTGCTTATTGATTTTAATGTTTAATATTTATAGATATTGCTTTAACTATATATTTACTACTTTTTCTCTCTTTTTTAATAAACAGCTTTTGCGCATAATCCTATGCAAGGTCTGCTTATAAGCAAGCCCTATGATGGTCAGTGGGGCTTCCTCCCAGGAACGTTCTCCTAGGATTGCAGCCATACAATGCTTTCCAACTTTCAAGCACTGATGCAGCTGCAGTGCAGTCCCAAGATTAGGAAATAAATGTTCCCTTAATTTAAAGAAGTATCCATGACTGCAACCCACTGCAGGATTTAATGCACACTCCATAGGCATCACTGCACTGATGCTAGAAATTTAGATAAGATTGGGCTGTCAGTCACTTGGAAACAAAGTCTTAAAAATTAAGTAAACAAACACATAATAATAAAATATGATTACTCACATTTACACCGCAGTTTTCTATCAAAATATATACGGTGGATTTGAAAAAATTCAAACAGTCAGAACACTCCACAGGATTACTCTTTCGTAACCCTTAGATGCCCATCCGGATCCAGAGTCCGGAAATGCAAATTTATGCAAATTGGGCTATTTAATACAGAGTAGTGTTTTATATGGATTTAAAATTATCTGTGCTGTGGATTTAATGTTATATCACTGGCACATGGCAATTATTTTACTCCCTCATAAAATTAGCAACAAATACTTTTATGTACTTTTAATCTCTGAGTATACAATTTGCAATAAATGAAGACTAAAAATTCCCTATGGGGAAAAATAATACGTAGTGGATCCAAGTTAGGATGCACATAGAGGCACAGAAGTGAGTGCCTTGATCTTGAAAGGTTGACTTTAATGAGAGCTTCAAATTCCCGTGCCTTTGAAAATTAGGGTTAAGTGAATAGGCCAAAAGGATGTGCCAAGTTATTGGAAGAAGTAAGAAGAGATCTCAGGAGCCCAGGTTCCAAGTCTCCAGCTACAATGCTAGAATATATTCAGCGTCATTTATAGTCCATGTACTTGTCAAGTGCACATCAGCATTTTAAACACTTACTGTCATAAGCAGTTTCTCCACACAGTCAGGTGACACACTGTGCAAATGGGTCAAATGCAGCTGGAGATGCATTTTGTTGCTCAGGACATCCTGGCAAAGAGGACAGCTGATCACAGGCTGCATAGAATGCTGTGACAGGACGTGCATCTGGATACGATTTGGGTCCCTGCTATTGTAGTTACAATAAGGACACTGGTAAAACTGAAAAACATCCAAACAATAACCCATCTCATTAGAAAACATGTTACCTGAATAAAAATGATCTATTAATATTAGCTCCATTTTCAAGTACATAATTGCTCACAGTTAACGGTGCTAATTTCTGCAAACTTCCAAGAAGATCAGAGACTTCTGAGAAGTCCTCATGACCCCCTGCTAACTCCTATGTTTGCAATTTACTGTATATGGGAAAGCAAGTTTCTAAGTTCAGAAGAGAAAAACATTATCACCACTTACATAGTCAGAGAATCATAGAGTGGGAAAGGACCCAGTGGATCATCTAGTCCAACCCCCCATTCCATAGACACTGCCACAAACAATGGTTTGGGGCAGTGGTGTCCAAACTGTGGACCTTGGTTTCCTAAAGAGCTGCAGAATGTAACCCACCTCCCTATATGTTGTAACTGCCCTGTATAAAGTGGTGTTTCCCCATCCTGCTGTGCAGCCTTCTGGAGTGTTTGTTCCTGTTCCCTGATCATGGAGGACATCTTGCAGCTCTCAGGCCAAACAAAAAGAATCTGTCCAAACGGATCACTTTTCCATTACATAATGGCCACGATTTTGGGTACTGTTGATGTATAGGATTGTAACCATAATGGAAAATTGTGGGCAATGGCCCAGTAGATCAAGGGAGCCACCAGCTGAAAATGTTTGAGAACCACTGGTTTAAAATGGCGCAAGTAAATTTCTTCATTTCTTATTATACATCTCACCGGATCTGTTAATTTACATCATATTATATCTAAGTTGCTAGGCAAGCATAACAAGGAAAAGAAAATTGTACTACTGGTTAACAATAACTTTATCCAGTTTTATGACAATTTTACTCAAAGTTTGTATTTCTAGATTTGTATTTTTGTAAAGACGAAATATATTATTGGTTGATTGGATTTGTATCCTGCCTTTCTCCACAGAAGTGGACTCAAGGTGGCCAATAAAACAGATTAAAAACACATAATACAATATTTTAAAAATTTAAAACATTTAAAAACATTCCTGAATTACAATAAAAACAACTAAAAACACAACAAACCACCAGCCTCCGCATCAATTAAAAGCTCTTGCACATAAAAACTTCTTCAGGCAAACACCTAAAGCTCTGTAGGAAGGGAGCATTTCTCAGTTCCAGGGGAATGGAGTTCTAGGGCCAGGCTACAAACACTGGGAACGTCCTGTTCCTAGCACTCATATCCCTCACGTCTCTTAGTGCCGGCACAGCCAGCAGGGCCCCCTCAGATGACCTTATTTGACAGGTTGGATTGTATGGATGAAAGTGGTCCCTCAAATACCCCCTACAGTACAGGTCCAAACTGTGGACCCTGGCCAAATATATATATCAAAGTGCAAGACACTTCTGCACCACCCCGGGGGAGGGTTAGGCCAGTGTACATACATGTGCTTGCCTCCCTACATCACCACAGGAATGGGAAGACGTATGAATTGTGCTAGCCTAGGTTTGGATGCACCCTATCCTGCTTCAGGAACTGGCAATTAGTTTAGAAGCAAAGTAGAACTAGAACCAATGGGTACAAACTGCCAGAAAGGAGATTCCGGTTAGATATCAAGAAAAAGTTCCTGATGGTGAGGGCAGTTCAGTAGTGGAATAGACTGCCAAGGGAGGCGGTGACTCTCCCTCACTGGGAATCTACCAGGCTAAATGACCACCTGTTGGAGATGCTCCACTGCTACAGGCAGAGGGTTGAACGAGACGACATACTAGGTTCCTCCCAACTCTATGATTCTAGAGTTTGCTATGAATTTGCTATATCTGGCTAGCCTCACAAAGACAATAAAACTCATGGAGAATTGTCAGGAAAAGGAAAATTATAGCATGAAAAGACCATTAAAAGACCAGGCAAAAGGCAATAATGATCCAATAATGGTTTTTACCTGTTCATGACCAAACTTATTATCCTCAGAAAGCGTTGACTTTTTTGATGCACCATCTTCTTCTTTAGCCGGCAGTAGTGGTTGTTCCCCTGCTGTAATATTTACTTTTGGTTCCTTCTCTGTTGTGTTTATTCCTGCTTCCAAGACAACACGCAAGAATACATTATAAAGAACTACCTTTGCTATTAAGATTACTCTCTTTGTGACCTTTAGGGTCTCTCATTGTAATTTTAAATATCACAGCCTGCTTATTAAAGTAAAACTATTTTTGAAACTGAACAGGTACAAAGGTGACAGCACACTATCTTTAAAGCAGACCAGACTCTATAAACACATTAAAAATGTACGCTTCCCTCTTGTTTAGATAACCTTATGTTGCCTTAAAAGATTAATCAATAACTACCTCTCTCTAGGATCTTGGACTGAATTATTATACCCCATTAAACAACATCAGCTTTCAGCCACAGTTCTTTGTTCTCCAAAAATAATTAATTTGCTAACATTAAATTATCATTTCCTTAGTTAAAACATTTAGGAACCTTTTAAAATAATGCTTCCTCAACAGCATTCTATTATTTGATACCAAATTTAGTAAATATTATAAAAAAAGAAAAAGGAGGATTTATAAAGCAATACATTTTAATTATAAGCAAAGATCAGTCATTTTTGATGTGCTCACTGTTTACAGTATAAGGTTAAAATGATACATTGTACTTCAATTCAATAATAGTATTATTTTCTAGAGATAATTTTTAACAATATGTATTAAAAGATATATTTAATATTCAGCCTGAGCTAGCTGCAAAATATGGAAGGGCTTGCACACTTCAAAGAAAAGAGTGCAATTCTAATTTCCCAGTCCATAAGAAAATTCTTTCCAGCGTCAATTTGCCAGATAATCTCTTCTGCTAGGCTGGATATTACAACAGCATTGGGTAGGCATGTCACATACATCTCACGACAAACACAAAACCTCATTTACCAGCCATTCCAATCTCATCATAGCGTGGCATCATCTGACCTTTTTTCTGCTGTTTATTATGAGTATTTCTAATTTTAACTTTCAATTTTCACCATCTTCCAGTCAATTTGCAACTAAATTATTTCCAGGGTAAGGACACTATCACTGGACAACTGGGTGCAAATACATCTTGAAATGCAATGAAGCTAAACCATTGATTGCTATCAGACCCAACGTAAATATATTGTCCAGGGGTAATCTGACTGTATGCTGTGCATGAAGATTTATCCTGATTTTTAAAAATCCACATAGAGTTCATATAAATGAACAAATTGCAGCTCATTGTATAATAACCAAGCTTTAATTTTAAAATAAGGTCATGGCTGTCACTGAAACAAAAGCTTAAAAATACTTGACTAGAAAATGAGGAATGGGGGAAGAAGGATGAAAAGAATGGCTTTTCTTATAAAATATTACTATATAGTTTATTGTAAAAGTCTCTTTTTTAAAAATGCAGGGAGCACATTCAAAACAAACACAAACCTCCTCAGAATAAAACCAGAATAAAAGTCATAAATATTTTAATGCAGGCATGTTTCAAATATTTTATGAAAAATACACTAACAGTTACAGCTGTACATGTTGGGATCAGTTCTTCCATTAAATCTAAGATAAAATACTTTTTAAAAGCCCTTGAAAATATAAGTGAAAAACATGAACTAAATAATTTAGTCAGAAAGTAAACAGACAGGGTCTTACCTATTTTTTTGGTATCATGCCCAAGATTTTAAAGTACTTACGAATAATCATACGTTTTTAAACAAGCAAAAAAATGTTTTGTTACTCAGTCACTGCATTCTTAAGTTAGATTCACAAATAATGTATTTTATTTAATGAAAAGATAGCATTGGATAGTGCAGAAATATACAGCCATTATAAAATATACAGCCACCATCCTTTACTCCTGTCTTCTTTGCTTGGGTTATTTATTTATTTGTTTACTACTACTTAGTAAATTTCTACTCAGCTTTATCTCCTGGACAGTTTATTCATATTTCATCCACCTTCTCTATAATTCAAAAGGATGGCTCTTTAACCTATAGGAAACAGGTGTCAAACTCAAGGCCCCCGCTAGCCAAATCCAGCCTGCCTCGTCATTTTAAGTGGTCCATGAGAGCTTCAAATGCACTACGCAAACGAGTTTCTATACTAATTTCTGGCCATCATTTATTTAATGATGTCACTTCTGGCACCATAATTGCTATTCAGCCCACTATTTGGCCATATTTGAGAGTCAGGATGGTGTAGTGGTTAGGAGTTGGACTGAGACCTGGAAGATCCAGGATCAAATCCTCCCTCAACTATGAAGCTTCCTGGGCGATGGTGGACCTGCCACTCACTCTCAGTCTCACCTACCTCACAGTGGTATTGTGAGAACAAGAGTATAAAAGCTTTATTAGCTACCTTGGGCATTTGTATTGGCATGGGTAAGGCGTGGTATAATGAACATACATTAATTCTCAATAGTGCAAAGTGAGGAGACAGAACCCCTTCCCACCTTACTGTTTCCCCTTCCAATATGCTGTCTGAATCCCTGCGCCCTATTCCTACCACATTTTTGTCCATTTACTTGACTCCACTGCCTCCACCTCAATTCCCTGGATTTCAAAAGGAAAAGAAAGACAGAGAGAAAAAGGAAAGGAGGAGGGAGCTGAGCTACAACACTGGAGTGTGGGAGCAGGGCAGGCTAGTACCTTGTCAGGTAAGCAGGGCAACATTTGACATGCCACCCCAGAAGGAAGTCAATTGATGTAAAATATGCACAACCATCAGGTACCTTGCAGACGTATACTCCTCTCCAGTACAAATGTATGCAACATTACAGAATCACCCTGTTTTTACCCCTTCACCATTAGCTTTTTGAACATCTATTAAATATAAAAATGAAAAGTCACTATCTGACTGACTCACTGACTCACTCACTCATTAATCAACGCCCAGCCAAAACCACTGGACCTAGAAGCGTGAAATTTGAAGTGGGAGTTCCTTCCATGATGGAGGAAGTCACTAAGAACCAGTTTTTGGAAATTCTAGCCAGAAGGGGGTGAAATGGGGCGCAATGTGTTTTCCTCCCTATACTTTGCATTGAAGAATCAGGGACTGATGGATGTTCTGCCCCAACCCCTGGACCTAGAAGCATGAAATTTGGGGAGGGTGTTTCTTCTGTGACAGCAAACCCACCAAGAGCCAATGTTGAGAAATTTAACCCTTAAGGGGCTGAAAAGGGGTGCAATGTGTTTTTGTCCTATACTTAACATGGAAGACTGACCAACATCCAGCCAATTTTGTGCTCAGTGCCCAGTGCAGTGGGGTGGATGTTGTTCAGAGGGAGGGGTTGCACTGGGGAGGATGCTGAATATGGGGGGTTGCGCATTGGGGGTGTTGCGCATGGGGAGATGATGCACATGGTGGTTGATGCACATTGGGGGGTTGATGCACATGGGGGATTTTGCGCATGGGGAGATGATGCGCATGGGGCAATGATGCGCATGGGGATTGATGCGCATGGTGGATGTTGTGCATGGGGGATTGATGCACATGGGGGTTGATGTGCCATGGGAGGATGGTGTACAGGGGAATTTTACTCCTGCAATGCGGGTATTCTTTTTGTTAGTTTAATATATGAATGATTCATTTATTCAGAACATATTTAATTTTTTTTTTAAATGTAATATTTTCAAAAATTGTTGACATAATGAAGTCATCTATTCTTTCCACATCACTGCAGGAAAATGAAGGCATATAAAAGCCTAGCACAGGCTGACTGTTTATGACTAGCATATATTTGACTAGCACAGAACTGTGGAATGCCCATTTCAAAGTACAGGATTTGATAGAAGGATAGAAACTGTTGGCCAGATTGATTCTTGGGTGGCCTTTGAGGTGCAGGGTGCTGATATAGCTCCACTGCATCCTGAAGGCTACCCAAAGACCATGGTGAGACAAGAAAGATAAGTAAACAAAATTCTTACTCACCTGTTCTGCTATATGGTCCCCACTGAGTCTCTCTGGTTCTAATCCAGCTCTTTGGCTGGAGCAAATCTGAGTGTAACCAATGGGATATGTTGAGAACAGGTTGGGGATACAACAGCAGCAGCACCAATAGTTGCTCCCTGCCCTTCCCTAACATGGTGGTCCCAATCCCCTTCCTGAACCTCTCCACCCTGATATTTCTTGCTCACAGCCCTACATCCCATGCCAACTGACTTCTTCCTGCAGTGGCTGGGTGCTCGAGGAGGACAAGAATGTTCACCTGCCTTTCCTGCTCCACAGTGGGTCTCCTTGGACCTGCACTAACAATTTTGCAAGAGAAAGGGGGAAGGAGGCAAAAGAAAAGGGGACTAGCACACCATCGTTACCAAACCCACTCACGGTACAACCTCTCTGTTCCATTATAACCCCTTTCTTGGTTTTGCCTTCTCCTCATCCTTCATACACTACCTGCTGTTGTGCACTTGATATTCACAACTCATCAGTCTCCAGCAGCAGAACATGTGTTCTGTTGCCAGCCAGTCCCCATAGTATTGGGTCACTAGTATATGTGGAAATTATAGCATAATAAATTTATCAGTACAAAATGTGTATATCTTGATATGCCTTGTATTCACATATAGGAATAGTGGGGTTAGTTAAAGAGTAACTCTTCGGGCGCAATCCTAACCTAGGCCAGCACAACGAATCGGTCTTCATATTCCTGTGGTGATGAAGGGAGGCAAGCACATGTCTGTGCACTGGCCTAACCCTCCCACCAGGAGGTTGTAAAAGTGTCCTATGGGGTGTAGAAGTGTAGAAGTGTAGGGGTGTAGAAGTGTCTTATGGCACTTTTGTGGCACCCTCAGGTCAGCACAGGACTTTTGCCTGGGCTTAAAGGTATACTGATAATGTTGTTAGACTTTATCTCTGCAAGCAACAGCTGTAGGCTGTTACTACAACAACAACCACCACCACCACCACCACCACCACAACAACAACATAACCTTTATTGGCATTAAAGTTCTGTTACTAATAAACACCATTTCCTTGCTAAAAGAAAAGCTATAGCTGAGTTACAGAGAATCGGTCTTGATAACATTTCATCTGTCACTTAAGTAATATCAGAGCAGCACCTTATAAAAAAAAATTATTCCCCTCTTTGGAAAAGTATGGACGCCTGAAGAGTACAGGAGCTGGTTTTTAATGGAAACGTATGTCATAGCTACCACTTATTCATTTTCCAATAGTCGGAGATAGGTATTGAATATAATTCACATTGCATTTGAACAAAAAAAGTCTTTTAAAAATTAAGTCCAAATGGAGTCTATATTTTACTTGGGAGCACTGGAATGCTGTGGATTCTAATCTATTCTTCAGGACCAATTCAGAATGCAAATATATAGTATGTTCCTTCTGTGTTGAATTCAGTATTTTAACAAGTTTCCTGAGGAGAGCCTGAGCCAAAATTAAACCTACAAGAATTAGTGGTTGCCAGAACAGCAGCAGTTTTAATATGTATGGTCTGATTTATGTGACATTTGTGCTATTCATAGAGTTGACACACATTCTTTAATACAGAGCTTTGGAAAGGTGTAAGTCTTGACTTTTTATACTATATATGTATCTTAAAGTCAGTTGATAGGAAATCCTGGTAGCCATATGCCATTAATGACAATGACTAAAGATACTGTCTACCATTTGGGGATATTATTAAGAATAAAAACAATGAGTCAGTATACTTAACAAATTGTATGATCCACCTGTAAGGTGGCATTCCCTCTAAGCTGTACATCTTACTAAGCACCTCAGAGTTGACAATGTGCAGCTCTGTTAAGGCTCCTTGCAGACTCTACAAAAATTACACGAAACGTTAATGTGGATGTTACCAATATAAATAAAAATACAGCCATTTCCTCAAGTTCCATGCAGTGGGGCAAAATGGTTTCCTGTGAGGCGCATTGGCTTAGTCATGTATGATTTCACATGGCTTTTGTAGTGAGTTAGATTGGAATACACTACAGAATTCTTGGGTTTAGTAAGTAACCTGGGTTCAGTGAAGCCATAAGTCCATAAAATTGGATGGCTTGTGAAAACACGAGCATCCCTTGCTGTCCTGTCACATGGTCAGGTGGGCTTCAATACCCAATGAGCTAGTGAATGCCAGTCCTAGCAGGTGGGTTGATTAGGACATATTGTTCTTTGTGATCTCAGGCACACAAACTACCTGCCTCTTTGCCACACGGCCTTTCCATGACAGCAATTATTTCATCTTGTCTCAGGGAAGCCTCCTTCCTGTTTATGTTAAGGAAGAAGGAAGCAAGGGAAGCTTTTTGGGAATCCTAAAGTAAAAGTTAAAAAGAAGTTTGTTAATATGTGGACAAAATCCAAAAGAGTGTGCACTAATCAAATAAAATACAAAGGACCCTATAAGCTAATCTACCAATTCATTATTTATGGATCAGTGAATATGATAAAGACTATATAATTTGGGACATGTCATATGATGATATTATTCAAATCAAAAATAATTCTAAAATTACAAAAGTTGCTATGGTATTCTTTCCAATTAGAGTAGAATTAAAAGATAATTTTTATGACAATAATGAAGGTGAATTTCCAAGTCTCCTTGTGTTTACTGTCTTATTAAAAAGTGTTCCCCTTAGCCATGTCAGAAAAATATTACATTTTCAATGCAAATGTATTAATCTGGATAAATTCCATATTAATTCTTACACTATGCAGAGCTGTAATTTGGATTATAATTAATCTAAAGTGGCACTAGATTTAAATGACAATATAAATGAGGCATTAGAAGGTTCTTCACTCCTGAATAAATATTCAACAAACATAGCTTGCCTATTGCCAAGTTGCCTTTTGAAAGCTTCAGTATGAGATAAGGAAGGCAATGCAGAACAACAGTTTACATAAATGTATGGGTACTAAACATGTTAATCCCTCCTTTCCTAATAGATTTTATGCTAAAAAGGGGCTAGAACACTTTTCTGTCTAACTTATTAAGATTGTGATTAACTTATTGGTTTTCTGGGGACTTCTCTGGCAAGACCTGCAACACTTAACTCAGGAGAAGAAAGCCCAAATTAACATTCAATTATACATAAGCAGTTATGCAGTCATTAGAAATGGTTGTCAGAGAATTAAGTTCATGGAATGAATGTTTCATATGCAGAATTAATTTACAACATTCTATCAAAGGATTCAAAAGGTCAGTATGAGAATTTTAAAAATGAACTATGTTGTGGAGTTTCCTGTAAAAACAGCAAAACAAGGCTTGTCTTCAGAATCTGTTTTATTAGGTTTTATTGTTCAGCAGTTTTGTTGGACTCATCATTAGGTAGTCCTAATTAAATCCAGTCTTTACGAGAAGTTAATCCTCTGAAATATTGAGAATTCCCCCATTTCCTATTGAATACCAAGATTTTTACAAATTGGCTCAACTATGTTTATTCCAGGCATATTGTAGTTGAGAGTAGAAAAGTCCTAGATAGATAAGTTCTCCAAAATGTATTCCAAAGCTTGCTTGCTAGAACAGATGGGAGAGCACAGATGCGCAAATACCTGTCTCTCTTTCTTTACTGGAGCACTTCCACCATGACACAGTAATGAGCTTGAGTGGGAAATTCTTCATTCAGGACCTTTTTCAGATATCATCTTTGAAGGAAAGGACTAGTATACTCAAAAAAGCCCTATAGATAGGGCTTTGCCATAAACAGATCTTCAGTCTCTTGAAGTCAAAAGCAAAATAACCCCAGTGCCGCTGAGGTTTCTCAGCAGTAATAGATATTGACCTCAATATGTCAACAGCCAAACAAAAAACATTCTTTTTCCACTCTTAAAGATGCCTCTTGAATACATTTGGAATAAAGACCTTTCAATATTTTTGTTTTAATCCTATACACACACACACACACACACACACACACACACACACACACATATACACACACAAACATTGAAAGGTCTTATAAAAGAAGTATTTTTTACAAATAAAGGCTAATCCAGATTTAAGAAAACTTGATGTAAAATGATGTTTTCTGTACAACTAAATGTTTTTATGGTGAATACAAGCTCCTTTATATGCTGCTGTCACTGGGATACAAGGAAGAGATATATGACTACCTGAAACTAATAGGCTTCAACCTGTTTCAGCACTTCTTCTGCTCCAATGAATCCAGCATAATGTAACTAGAAATAGCGTGCAGCAAAAGTAGCCAATGTAATATTCATTGTGACCATAGATTTCCATCTCATACATAAAAAGAATGGATGAAGTCACATATTTGCCAAATCAAACACAGAAAAGCCTTGTGTATCCATGCCAGATGCTGGCCTTGAGTTTGTTTGTGCACAAGTAAATGTCATGACATAGGAGTTTTGTTTTCAAAGACAGTAGCTTTCATTACTGGGTTCTTATATTCCCAGAGATCAATATTACCAAACTCATCCATTTTCAGTATTTCCCCTTTTCTTAGGCTGAATCATCTGTAAACTTTCCTCTACTGGATTTTCAGTAGTTTAAAAAAAGAACAACGAAAAGAAATTCACAGATAAATGCCCAAGAAAAAGGAAGACTCCTGAATGTGAGTGATCATATATCAAGAAGTAGGGTAGGGGGAGGAAGGGAGAATTATTTCTACATTCTTAAGGCTGCAAGGAGGACAAAAATTGAAAGCAGGGGAAAATTTTCAAGTAGTATCTAATCCGGTGCTTATGAAAAATTAATATGCCATCAGAGAAATCACAAGTACAGCTAAGATTAATGAAAGGCGCTTAACAAATTACAAGCACACAAACTGATTTGATTAAAAAATAATCTCACTAGTCGTCCTGTAATATTCTTCAACTTATCCGCATCTATTCTGTCAGATGGTTATGATTAAAAATAGGTCAATGGGAGGCTACTGATAAAAATCACATGCAAAATACACATGCATTAGATAATAACAGGAATGCCCAGACGGTTTGAAATAAAAGACTATTTCATAAGATTTTTTTAAAGAGTGACAAAATTCTAGCATCTTACCCGAGTCTTTACTAGCTTTTTTGCCTTCACTATTATTTCTCTCTTTCTCACACGTGTCTTTATCATCAGCAACAGACACTGATGAGCTTTTAGCAGACGCTTCTGCATCTTCAACTTGTTCTTCTGTGAACGAGCATAAAAAAATTTTAAAAAGCTAACTTAGGGATCATTCAACATTAGATGTAAACAAGATCTTTAAAAAAGATCACTATTGCATTAAAGAAAAGATGTAAAAAAAGAAACAAAGGAATAGGTGAATGACACTTTAAAGAAATCTGATATTAATTAATTTAAAAAAATTCAGATTCAGCCCAGGAATTACAAACATTTCTATATCAGAGCATATAGCGCTCACCAGTGCGATAGATCAGATGTTTATCATTTGCAGTTCATTGACTAACAGTGATTTGCATCAAGGGGAAAATAGTAGGTGTACAGTATAGAAAACTGAACAAAAGAAAGCACATGTTGCGATATATTAGAAAGCTAGGAAACCTTCTCAAAAATAAATCTTATTAGAGTCAGTGCATTTTGCTAATTGCAATGTTTAAGTGCTGTGTTGGATGCAAACCTTGGAATTCTCCATTTTCATCTCCAGGGGGAGCTGTGCAGGGTAAGTGTCACAACGTGCTATATTGCTGTTAAGGAAGCAGCATTACCCACACCTTACTTACATGTTCACACCAGCTAGATTACATGAAAATCTTCACAGTAACTCAGCCCAATTTAATTATTCTGTAAATCTTAGCTATGCTACTACTACTGGATTAATCTGTTTATGGAGTTAGCTTCTATGCTGGGGCCATGTAGCACTAATCCGTGAAAGGCCTACTGTTCCTTTTCATCTTGTGATCATTTGTCTCTGACTGTGCTGATGTCACATTTTAATGAATTTTAGCAATCTGAGTAATGCCAGATAACCAGACTTGCAACTCCCTACAGCACAGCATGCTGTTTTCATTGCAATACAAACAACAAAAGAAAAGTCATATTCCCCAATTCAGGTAGGAATTATATAAATTAGGAGGGAAAGGTAAAATGGGATTCAAAACACCAGGCTGCTCAATTTCATAAAATCTTTAATGACCATATAAATTAACCCTGGAAAGGCAAAAGGTCACAGACATGGATTTGCATACACTCCTCTATTCACTTTTGATAAGCAGAGCTTTTATGCAGGGAACATGATACAATTAACCCTTCAGGAGCCATACAAAATGCAGCTACCGACATTTTAAGTGTCAAGCATTAACCGAAAATTACACACTGCGTAAAATTTTCATTGTAAATGCTATTGTGATTGAAAGGGGAAATCGTGGCCCCTTCCGCACCCCATGTTTTATTAATAACATTCTGACAGCAGAATGAAATATCCTCTGTCATATGGAGCAGCTGAGCACAGAAAAATTGCTACTTAGTGCCTTACTTGCCAACTCTGCAGTGGAGCTGCATGCATAGGCAAACAACTGAAATCAACAACCTCAAACTGCATTTAAAAAATTTATCAAAAAACCTGTTTGCTGTAACTTTTGATACTAAAAAGCTGATCAGAATGTTTTGCATCCTTTTCTTTCTCTGCATCTACTACGATACAAAGCTAGATTTTGATGGCTGTTCTACGCCTAGGTACCAGTAGCAGGGCACAGAAAAAGTCAGATGCAGCAGTGACCAGAAAAAAGATGTAATTCTCACAATTCTCACTGGTTCAATATGCTTTACTTTCTTCTCCCGCTTTCTCAGTGGTATTACTAATCAAACTCTGTAGGCTCCTGAGTCACAGTTGGAAGCAAGGCTGTGTTTGTTAAGGGTGATGAGGAAGCACTGTCTTAGATGCTGTGAGCCTGTGATCATGAGTAGATTGGGCTCTGTTAATGCAGAGTGTGCAGACGCACACACATCTAGTTTGAACCCTTGGCCTAAGATAGGTTATGACACTTTCTTTTTAAACTCAACCTTGGGAATGGACACAATTTTCTTCTTTGCTAGATTTACTGGTCCTTTTCCTTTGGGCAAGAAAAAGAAGTGTCACAGCGATACTGAACGTCTTATCTTTAGGATGGCATAAAATTGTAAAGACGGTTATTGGTAAGCGTACAAACATGTGGTCTCTCTCTCTCTCTCTCTCTGTGTGTGTGTGTGTGTGTGTGTCACTGAGAGAGAGAAAGGGAGGGAAGAAAAATCTGAAGGTATTAAAATAAAAGCCATAGTATCATCATCTGGGTCTCATCAGACAATTTTTCCAGGGTGCTCTTTTTTCTGGTATGTGTTTTAAGTATGAGAGAAATTCCCAGACATGTTCTCCTATACATCATCATGGTGTCTGACCTCAGCCTGACCCTGGCAACAGTTTGAGAAATCTAAATGTGAACAAAGACTCTGTGTCAGCAGCAGGGAGAGATTGCGGGGTAGACTTTCCCCCATCAACTTAATCGCAAACAGCAGTTTTGAGGCCATAACTTTACGGGGCTCCACCAAGCCACAAACACATAACCTTTGGAGGTGAAACTGCCCTCCACCCCCTCCTCCCTTCTGTGATTTTTCTCAGTCCTCTGGTACTTCCTTTGATGTAGCAAGGCAATTAGATCTAATGTTCAAGTACTGCAAGCCTGTTTTATGGTTTCGAAGGTGAGAGCTGTTTATTACAGGTAGGCTCCTGGGGGCCATAAAGGCTTTGCAAATTTTAATCATGCAAAAAACTAATCAAATGTAACTTATACACACCATAAAAATTAATATCATTATTATGCTGTATTTAAATTGGCTGTCTTGACTTTTCAATAGAAGATACATTCAGAAAAATATTTGGCATATATATGGCATATTTATATTTGGCATATATAAAAATGGGTTTGGCTTTCCTTTCGGAAACCAATTTCAATGAGAGTTGGAACTGCTCTTGCTGTCTTAGATGAGCAGCAAATGTTACACTGCTGCAGATTCCATTAATAGGATACAGAACAATGTAATTTCCACATTTACAAGCATATTAAGATACATTGTACGTACACACACAAACACACAAAATAATTCCTGTTACTCTTATACACTGCATAAATGAGACATAACATCAGACAAGTAATGACATCAGCCTTTAATGATTTACAGTGGACTCCTAATCATGTCTACTCAGAAGTAAGTCCCATTGTGTTCAATAATACTTACTCCCAGGAAAGTGTGGTGAGGATTGCACCCATATGCTCAATTTTGTTTTGTGGTAATTTCACATTTTAAATAAAAAAAAGTATCTGGGAAAAATATAAAGGCTCATACCAATATTGCTAAAGGACCTGTGATTGTGCTTTAGATATGAATAAGCCCCTGTGGTCTGTTTTAAATTTATAAGAGCTCTATTTCTATATGCTTAAAAATGTAAGCTTTGAAAATAAGTAGTACATGGAATTCAGTCATATTTTAATAGCTACCATAACACTCACTACTGCAATATGATATTTTATTCTCACCTGCTTCTGTTTTATCTAAATACCATAACACCTTTGAAGTCAAATTCCAGTGCCCCCCTGTTCTTTTAGGAAACCTGTTCTCAAGTATGTTCAATATAAAAAGCTATATTTAAAAATAGGCACTTTAAAACTAGAGAAAATAAAAATCAAATTCAAGTGCATGTTTACTATATTTGCATATCTCATAAATGCTTCATGCATATTTTAGTTGCATACTGATGGCCTGTAGTCCACCAAGCTTATGTTGAAATAAATTGGTTAGCCCTTAAGATGTTACAATTATCTCTTGTATTGCTTCTGTTGAATTGACTCAGTCCTATCCCATGGAAACATATTTTAGAAATCCTCTCTTCCAATCTAAGGCTGACCTCTCTGTCAATTAGATATGCTGTTTTCAAAGTAGATGCAGGGGTTGGGACTGAGGCTCTCACTTGCTATATTACTGAGGTTTCTATTATTTATTAAGGAATTAATACTCCACATTTCCCATGCCAAAACAAATGTCCAAGGTAGCTTACAAAGCATTTTTATATCATATACCGTATTTCCTGGCTTATAAGACGCAGTTATATAAGCCTGTGTCTTATAAGCCATATATACGGCTTTCCCCCATGTCTGGCATGGCCAGAATGACGTCTCCTTCAACATGACCAAGCCTCTCACACGACCTTTCTCTGCCTCAGGTGGTCAGAACGTTGCTCTGACGGAGGCTCTGTCCTGGCCTCACGAGGCTGGGAGAGGTTGCACAAAACCCTCCCAAGGCTTGCGCAGCTAGAGCAGAACCTCCATCAGAGCGTCCAAGTCTCTGAGAGGGTTGGACGCTCTGGAAGGAGCAGCACTGGTCGCACGAGGCTGGGAAAGTTCTCATGCAACCTCTCCCAGCCTCGCACAGCTGGAGCGCCACCTCCTCCAGAGCGCCCAAGCCACTCAGAGGGTGGGACATGCTGGAGGAGGAGGTGCTCTGGCCGTGCCAGACCCAGCCGCACCAGACTATAACCGCACTGGACTGTAAATCTAGGTGCGTGTTATAGTCCAGTGTGTGTTTTAACCTGGGAAATAAGGTATCATAATATATGTGTATGTGTAAGTGTGTGTGTGCATAAAATTTTATATTGTATATAATATAATATAATATAAAAATGCTTTGTAAGCTGCCTTGGACATTCAGTCAAAAAACAGTCAAAATGCTATAAAATATTTAATATGAGCAAAAATAGTGGAAAATGTGTTGAAAAACACTTTTACACACTTGCTACGAGTGTTCACATTGGGAATAGCTTCTAGTCCTTACACAACTCTCTCTGTTTGATGCGACATTGGGGAAACCTGGCTGGCCTGTTGCAGAGGTCTGTCCCCATGATTATGGAGACCGGAATCAAGGATTTGCTGGCATACTGAACTCTCTCAGAAGACCTGCCAGTAAAAGAGTGCTTGTGAATATGATTATGTGCCATATCTGAAGCACCCAAAGAACAGATTTTCCTAACCAAACATCACCATTAGAAAAGTATATGTAAATAAAACCTGCTGCAAATTTCTGGCTGCAACATAGAATAACGATGTCAGGTTTGAAAGATCTACTAAGAAACTATGTATCCACAATTTGGGCTGCGATCCTGAAGTGCATTTGGACTAGCGGCTAGCCTATCTATCACTGGGCTGGCTCAATTCCAAGATGGGGCAGCCCAGTTAAAGCAGAAAGGCTTGGGACAATATAAGGTAGCCCAAGACAGATGGACCTGGGGTGGCCTAGCTGTGCCTGCTTAGGCAGTTCAGGAGAGGCATGTTGAAGGCATGCTCAGCATAGCCTGTTTCCAGAGCATACATGCCATTTTCTAGGGCAGACATGCCATTTTCCAGCTCCTCAAAGTTATACCACCTCAGGAACAGTAATAAATCTGAGTAGATCCATAGGGGTCCATAATAAACCAGATTAAAATGGAAGTGTTGGCAAAAATTTGAGACCTTAGCCAGCCTAACTACAACCTCTGCCTCTCAACTTCAGGATACCACACACCTATGACAGACCACTAACCCCTGGATACAGCAGCTCCCTCCAACAATCCCCTTGCATCCACCCTCCACAACAGGTACTTTTGTACTGCATTCTCATGCTGCAGCTTTACTAGTTGTCAGAGACTCCTGGGCTTCCTTATAAGGCAGGCACCACAGCCGTTTCTTGTTCACTGTGATCTGAGGCAGGTCTCCTCGAGAGCAAGCCCTCCCCAGGTTCCACTAACTTGGTGCCTATTGAGTATGCCTAGAGGAGCAGAATTGTGCTGCTCCCTGACTCTGGATTCAGCCCAACTTTCTGCTCTGGATACAGCCTACTTGGGGCAGCCCAGCTGAGCCATGCTCACTGCCCTAACTCTGGATTGCGCCAGTTGCTTATGCTGGGAGAGTCCCATGAAGTTAGCATCCAGAGTGTCAAGGACTGTACGAGATGTAATTCCCATGATAACTGTTATCAGTAGATTATTTCATTCTAATAAGGAAGGGAGCAAATATGGGAATTGCGATTCCCACAGAACCTGACACCTTGGACACTTTAGAGCTAATGAAATACCCTGACATAAAATTCTCAATGAAACATCCAGATAGGAAAACTGTGGAAACTCAGTGAGGAAAATCTAGCCTCATCATATACTCTAGGACGTCATTGTAAGAGATGTGCCCTTAATTTGTAAATGAGTGAATATACAGATAGTTTTTTTAATTTATGTATCATCCTTTTTATGATTTAATTCTGAATTAGGGCAGGGATAGTAGGCTGAATATGTTTGCCACTGTATGACCAATATGTTTCTTCCCGTTATGGCCCTTTGTTGAGGGATGCTATGGCTGTACTTGACTTTGAAACAGGTTTTCAAAGGGCCTGTGCTCCTCCTGTTTCTGGCTTTGTCACACACACACACACACACACACACACACACATATATATATATATATATATATATATACACACACACACATACACACACACACACACACACACACACACACACACACACACACACACACACACACCCACACACCAGTATATATAATTTTTACAGGTAGTAAAAATTAAGTGATACTTGGTGATACTTAATTTGAACTTCTAAGAAGCTTCCTCAAGTATATGGTGGGGCATTTGTCTTTCCTTGTTCTGCTTCCATTGCATTTGACATGAGTATCCTTATCAAAAGGATCAAGGAATCATCTTCATATCCTTGACCTTCTGCACCACTTCCCCCTCTCTCATTTACATGGAGCTGATCAAGCATCACCTAGGGATTTAACTAGGGATGAGAGCTTCAACAAACTACTCCCAGACCCTCTTTAAGGTTCTTAACACACACATTTTTCCTTAAGTATTACCGTGTTTAAACAGATTTATCCCATCAGTTTCTCCCATAAAGAGATACATCAATGAAAGAGGATTTCGCATCATATTCATGAGGTTGCCATTATATAGGCTGTCCTTACTTTTAAACCCTTGACACAAATATGAAATCTTATAGCAAAATATCAGCCAATTAGAGCTAATCTTCATTAAGTCAATCCAATGAAAAGCTGAGAACCAGAAAGGTGCAAAATATGTTAGAACATATATTTACCTGATCTTTCCCTTAGGATTAGGCTATCACCTGCAATGAAAGGTCTTTTATACATTGCAGATTTACTTCACATTTGAACCAAAATTAGTCACATATAAGGGTTTATGCTCAGAGTTTTGGACCCAAGTCTCACAGGATTAGCATATACAGTCAAGAAAAAAGGCTTACTGAAGAAGGAAATATTAAGAATAAAATATGGTGAAAACTATTGTACAGTGACTTTCTATCAACTGTGATAACTTTTAAAAATACCTCCTTGCTGAGTCATTTGGAACTATGACTTTTGAGCCACTATGTGAGTGGCTTTTGATACCCCAGACCATTGTGTTACCTTAGATCATCTGTAATATCAGGCACATGTTTTGGAGAAAGTACTCCAATAGCTGATAAGATTCAAGGGGATGATCACTGGAGAGCCCACATCCTATAAAAAGCCTATGTGGAACCTAGTATATTCCATACTTCTTAGCTTGGGCATGTCGTGAGAATGGCTGATGGTCTGATTCTGAAAGATCTCCTGAATGGAGTATTAGTGCAGGGAAAGCACCCTAGAGGGAGATGACAGCTGCGTTATAAGGACATCTGCAAGAGGGATCTAAAAGCCTTGGGAATGGACATCAACAACTGGGAGACCTTGACCTCTGATCGTTCAGCTTGGAGGCAAAAGACGCAGCATGGCCTTCTCCAATTTGAAGAGACACACGTTTGGCAGGCTGAAGCAAAGAGACAGTCCTAGAACCAGTGAAATCTGGGGGCTGGGCAGGGGACAGATTGTATCTCTCCTCAGTGTGGAAAAGAAGTGTATCATCAATCTGGCTCTTTTCCTGTCATTTCTTTACATCTCCAGATGAAATCATTTTAGTTATACTGAAGTAATATATATTCGGTCTAGAATTTATTCTTATTTTGATTCTGTGGGACATCTTGATTTCTAATTTATTGAAATCTATGCTTTCTGTAACATACATTGAACTGATAGAAAGAAATCTACTTTTGTTATATGTTCCATAATATAAGACAACATATCACTGATTTTCACTATTCTACCAACATTCTTATGCAGCCACTACAGGTGTTCCTAAATTTCAGATTTTATCATGTAACAACTATAACAACTTCCTTTCTAGAAATAAAGTTTGTCTAGAAATTGAAGATATCAAAACTTTCTGTACAGGTTGACATATTCTGACATCACCAGATATGTTCTGACTTAGCTAAATTTTAGAGGCTCTCATGCACTTAGACCTGCTATCATCTTTCAGAGAAAATCCATCCTACATTTAATTTCTTCATCCTACATTTCATACTCCTTTACTGATTCCATTTCTTGGTTCCCAACTCAAGGGGATTCCTTTTCCAAGACTGAATAGGAAAGCTGCAAACACCCAAACAGATCACACATCTCTCAGAACATTTCCTTTCTTTTACAGTACAATCCTAAGCCTGTCTACTCAGAAGTAAGTCCTATTGTATTCAATGGTGCTTATTCCCAGGAAAGTGTGTTTAGGATTGCAACCTAAATTAGCCATCATTCCTTCCTGGGGATTTGGTTCCTTCATTCTGTTTTTCACAGATCAACAAATTCTAACAGGAAAACATGGAAGAAGGAGGTGGCAACTGAGCTGGGGTTGCCATAATTCTCTTCCACAAAACTGTGACTGGATCCCCTGTCAAACTTGCCAATATGAGAACACAATTCCTGAAAACTGGGACAGTCCTGGTTTTCCTGGACGTTTGGCAACCCAAAGCAGAGCAAGAGAATAGGGGGCTGGCTTCAGTTTGCCTCATTTTCTTTTAACTAACCAGTTGTTCAGAATATATTTAGGTTCGGACAGATAATGATTGGGGAGCAGCATGACAGATATGAACACAAGTATGAGTCATGTGGATTGAATAAAATATTATCTATCAAATATAGCAGAATTGGAAATCATCCAATGAGGAGGAGATACAGGACAAACAAAATGGAATTTATTGCCCTAAGATGTTGTGACAGACAACATAGATGACTTTTACAAAATATGAAACAAGTTCATGGAGGACAGTTCAATCAACAACTGTCAGCTAAAAAGTTAGATTCTTTGTTCTCTCAGTATCTCCTTCATCAGTAATGGACCTGTAAGAAGGCATATCCACAATGGGGAATAACTATCCCCATCAGTGCTGGTCAGTAAGATAGAATATCCTGGACAAGACAGGCTTTGCTTTTATCCTATCAGCGCATTTATTAGTATTTATTTATTTCTGTCGGGCCGCTGCTTCAGCGACTACACTGGCTGCCCATTCGTTTCCGGGCTGAATTCAAAGTGCTGGTCTTGACCTTTAAAGCCCTAAACGGCTCGGGTCCAGGGTATCTGAGGGACTGCCTTCTTCTGTACAATCCGACCCGTCACCTAAGGTCATCTGAGGGGGCCCTACTGACTGTGCCGCCACTAAGAGACGTGAGAGGTGTGGTGGCCAGAGACAGGGCCTTCTCGGTGGTGGCACCCCGGCTTTGGAACTGCCTCCCCTTAGAACTGAGGAAAGCTCCCTCAATACAGAGCTTCAGGCGGAGCCTAAAAACCTTTTATTTTAAAAAAGCATTTTAAATGGGGCAGAAGTTGGGGGGCAGTTTTATTGTTTTTTTACTGTTTTTACTAAATGTTTTTAGCCTGTTTTAATTGTTTAGTTTTAATCTAATTGTATTTTAATTATGTTTTAATCTATATTTATAATTCTATTTTAATGGTATCTTATTTTTTATGTGATGTCAGCCGCCTTGAGCTCCCCCTTGCAGGGGAGGAAAGGCGGGGTATAAATCAATTAGATAAATAAATAAAATAAAATTTCTGTTTATGTATGTGTACATGCAGGTGCGCACATCATATTTCATTATTTCAGATAACACACTTTTTTAAAAATGTTCAAGGTTGTTACATAGAGTACTCACAAATGGATGGATAAATTAGCCACTTTCTGCTTCACAATTTCACCTGAGCGGCCGAATTATGAGCAAGAAACACAGTTTAAAATAACATCAAATCAGAAAAAAATTAGCACTGATTTCAGTAGAGTAGCAGTGGCAAAGAAATATGTTGCTGATTGCTACATATTTTAGGACTGTGGTTTTAACAATTTTTCTTGTAGCCAGAATATGAGTAAACATTTCTTCAGATGTCAAACATTTTCAGTGTTTTCTTTGGGGAAAAAATGATTTGCAAAATCTTAAAATCTAATTCCAACTATTTAAAAAACAAAACACCAAGTATATTCCCTGGGTAGATTTTTTGCTGTTACTACTGTAATCAGAAATATACACTTTCAAATCAATGTTAATGGTAATTAAATTTCTTAATTATATTACCACTGTGTAAATCTTCTGCAGTGCTGCCACAATGAAATACAAATTGGGGAAATAGTGAGTACTGCTGCAATCCTATCCACATTTTCCTGGGAGCAAATCCCATTGACTATAATGTGACCGATTTCTGAGTAGACCTGTATTGGATTGGGCTCTTACTCCACTCTTGATTCATCTTGAAATGCTTCTCAAGGTGATATGGTTTGAATATAACCAATCATTTAACAAAATCAGGGTTTGTAAAGTTGGTTGACTATTGTCCTGCTGAGGGGGAATGGGAATTTTACACATCTACACCTGATCAGAAATTGGGGAAATGAGGTTGGCAAAATCCCGTTTCTCTTAGAAGGGCATTTCAAGCATCCAATGAAGACTTGGCATTGTAGTCAGATGCCACTTTATAATTGTCATCTTTGATGCCCATTCAGATGCAGCTGCAAGCTTGTGCTTGTGAGATGTATCAATGTGTGAATGATTAAAAATGGAAGGTGATATGTGCAAATAAGCAAACAAAGCTTGACCTCCCTCAGATGCCAATTCCATGGGAAAGCTCTATACTACAGTGTAGGTTTTTTTCTCTCATTCATGCAGATAAAGCTTGCAGAAAAGCATCTCCCCCTGCATCTTCTGCTGAAAGGGCTGTGTATTCGCCAACACTCAGTGTTCTTTTGTGATGTGTAGACAGAAATGGGTTAGAATATCTACACATTACATAAAATAACTATTTTATCTATTAGGGATATACATATATAGGTTGAGTCTCAGCATTTGGAAAGGTTGTATTCCAGGAACTGTGAATGATGATTTTTTGTGTGTTAAACAAAAAGCAATTAAAAACCCTTTAAAAATTAACCTGCTTACTATGGAAACCTCCATTCCCAAAGCTTAGAAGAGCTTCTTTTCAGCTGGGAGACAGTTCTGTCCCTTCTCCCTGGAGCGCAAAAGAATGCAAAGTGATGATCACTTTCCAGTATCTTTGCATTCTGTCACGTGCTTCAGACAAGGGAAAGGAGGATTTGTCTCCCAGCTTAAAAAAGCTCTTTTAAGTTAGGGAGGGGGAGATTGATCATCTCAAGGTGACCATATAGAATGGATGACAGAGTTCCTCTACCTTTAAGCATTGCATATAACACAGAACTTAGGTAGGTGCTGCTTTTTAAACCCATCTATGTTGAGCTAAACCTGCCTAAATCATCTCTTCTATGCAGTGCTTAAAGGTAGAGGCACTCTGTCCTCCATTCTATATGGTCAACCTGGATTGTCTTGCCTGAAGTTTTACCATAGTAAGCAGGCTATTTTTAGACCTGAAGGGACATTTATATTTTAATTTAATAGACCAACCACATTCATGTTGAGATAAAACAGCAGGGATATAAAAATATGCTGATAATTAGATTATACCTATACTATCTGTTAATCACAGATACCTGTATTTAGTTGAATCTAATGTGCCATTGAATCTCATGTGCACCCTATGCTCATAATAAAAAACACTGTAATTACTCAAAGCTAATTTACCGTTGAATCTAAT
The DNA here is from genome assembly GCA_030015325.1 of Cryptoblepharus egeriae. Taxonomy (NCBI): domain Eukaryota; kingdom Metazoa; phylum Chordata; class Lepidosauria; order Squamata; family Scincidae; genus Cryptoblepharus; species Cryptoblepharus egeriae. The sequence continues at coordinate 29,249,261 of JAREYC010000003.1, forward strand.
GCACACCTGGATTTTGGAGATTCAATTCGGCTGAAAAATGTGAGCGTTAGATTCAAGTAAGATTCAAGTTAGATTCAAGTATACATCAGGGGGTCTCCAAACTCTAAACTTCAGGGAAACAATTCAACAATTGTTTATAAGAGAGAATTTCAGCAGGGGCATCTGGTGATCTGTGAGATGAAAAGCTGCATCTTCTGAAATTTCCTCCTCTGGACAATTGTTAAAGGTTCTCGAGCACTGAAGATGAAAGTTTGGCAACCCTAATATACATAATAGAAACAAGGTATATTTTGTGCTGTTTTTGGATATGTGTGCACCTCCTTCCTCTTAAGAGGACCACTGCTGGCAGTATAACTGAACCAGTCTCAATTCATAGAAATATATGGTGGTTTTCTTAATTTTCTGCTCCTCCAATTTAATCATAAGTCTCTCTGGGTCATAAGGCATTCTATAGCATGATTTTCTCAGCCAGCAACTCAAACATTTTGCTGAAGTAGATATTTATCAAATTTATCCAAGCCACCTGTCTCTAGGGCTAACAACTACTTTCACTGCCTTTAAGAAGCATACAACTGTCTTTAAAAAACAAAAGAAAATGAATACCAACTTGTAAGTCAAGCAAAAAAAAGTAACTTCCTTCTACACAACAAAATGTGAAGGTAACATCAACATGAAGGTATGCAAAAAATCAGTTTACTATCAAAAAATTATTTGGCAAGAAGTAATTTAGGTATAGGTTTTCTATTGGTATTTTACCAGATAGCAGTTATGCTAGGCCGATAAAAGGGACATGCATACAAACCAGTCCAATGTTTTTAATTAAAAGTAATTTGCATCAATGTGTCGTTTATGTAGGCTAATTACAAGTAAGGAAAAACCCTATTTGAATGGATGCCCATCCTGGAAGACAGTACTAGCATTTGACTTTTATAGTATCTCATATAATCTGAAAAAGGCTCATCATTCTATGATTTCATCTCCATTATAGCATGTCATAATGATAATGCAAATTGTATTATATATGAGATGATAGCAACTAAATGCAGGGCAAACCATTCTTAAGACTTCAATATTAATTTAAAAGGGGACTGGGTTTGATCCATATTTATTCTTTAAATATTACTCTGGAAGAAAGACATTACAACTGCAACTGGAATGAAATAAGGCAATTAATTATAGGAACATTCAGGACATGTAACTGACATCCTGCCATTTCCCATCTGAGCAAACCCACTGTGACTTTGAGCCTTGGACACACCAAATAGTACTCCTTATTCCTCACATCCCCCATAAAAATGTGCTAGAGAGATCAAGAGTACCATGAATAAGAGATTGATCATCAAGATCAGAGAAAGTGAGCCAATAGGGTTCAAGAGTTGGCCTTTACAAACATGTACAACTTTAGTCTGTAATCAGTGTAATGGTCCCCTAATTGACACTGGTCTCCGTCAGTAGTGACACTATTTGATAGTACCAGTTGAAACCAGAAGGGTGCAATCCAACTTAGGCTGGCACAACTCATTGCTATTCTCATTCCCATGGTGATGCAGGGTGGCAAGCACACATCTGGGCACTGCCAGTAAGAAGTGTCTTATGACGCTTTTGAGACTCTCCCAAGTCAGCACAGGACTTATGCCTGGGCTTAGGCTGGACTAACTAGAGATCAGGATTGCGGTCCAAGTCCCTTCACCTTCTCATTGCAGCTATAAATGTTGTGTAGTGGGCAAAAAAAGACTCCTTGTTGCTCAATTTTGGGATGATATTTTAACCTAAAGAAATTTGAAATCCAGCATTGTGGAGTCAGCATGTTTTACCCTTTGCAATGGTGACCACTCCTATCAGTGATTTTGGGCAATAAACATGGGATTAAATCTCTGACCTCACGTGTGATCTCACATCTCTGATTCACCTTTCATGAATCAGTTTCCAGAAGCTGTAACAGCGACCCTTAGACCCCAAGCTCTGTTGACATGCAAATGGAAGTGGATCCATTATATAATATGCAATAATGCCTCTGAGTACACTGAGCCCAGGTATTCAACACTGCACCTACTTGGTCATCCACCTTCTCATTGGCTGTAGCTGTCTCATAGTGCTGGATGTTGCCAGCACTGTCAGTTTCACTCATGACATTGTCAGAGTCACTCAGGTTGCTGCTGATTTCACTAAAAACATAGTTCGATTTCACTGTGGATGCTATCCGTTTCATATTATAGAATGTGTTCCCTAACTTGCACAGTCTCAGACTTTGGTATGGGGTCTAGGATGGAGCTTCTGAATACCTGGGGGGTATTACTGTTTTTAAATAGTGAAATTAGAAACAGGCAAAATAAATGAAAATTCTCTTTTAAAATACCAAAACTCATTTTGGATGCAATTGTATTGAAAGTTTATCTGGGAGCTTTAAGAAGGAAAAGCTGAATTTAGCTGTCTTTATAAGTAAATTAAGATATGCTTCTAATACCTCCTACATTTATCCTCCTACATTTACCTCCTCCTTATGTTTACATGTTGTTAAAATAATTTTACAGACTTTAAAAACAGCAGTTCAGAACTGCTAAACAATAACAACAGATCTTTCTTTCTACAGGCTTATTTCTGCTCCTGCTGTTTTTAAGATTGTTTCCTAATGTATCCTATTTCAATAGTGTGTTTCCTCTTTAATAAAAATGTGCAGTAACGAAGAAATAATAAAGTTGACATCGTGGAGAGTATTTATTATTATATATAATTAGCCATGAAGAATGACAAGTATTACTAAACATGCCTGTATTCAAATGATGCACTATATACAGGAAACAAAGCATTTTCTTTGAAGCATGGCTCAAGAATGTTAACCTATTAGATGAAACTCCAAGGTCAGGAGTGAGATTCTAAACTTAGATAACATTTATTTGATACAAGAATACACAGCTCTATTAAGTGCCAGACGAACTAGTTCTACAGGAATTACCATGAAGAAAAGCAGTATCTAGATTACATAGTTTTAGTACTTTTGCTTTTATCATATCCCATCCATAAGTGAAGTGTAACACAACGTTTTCCTCCTTGTAACACTAAAAACAGGAGTCCTTTACATAGGAACAGAATATAGACATGTCAAGTAAAACACTATTTTGTATTGCGAATCTTGATCAGATTTCCCTGCAATAAACACATTGAAAGACTGTGCCTCTTCAAATGCACAGGCCTAGCCCCTTATAATGTTATTTTATTGAACTTTTTTTAATGAAAACTGAATATACTACTCAGATCATTGTTACTTAAACCAGCTCAATGAAATAAAGAGTTAGGGCGTAATCCTGAGTAACTACGGGAAGTCCTTGCTCCGGTGTAAGAACAATTTGCTCTGGATTGCAATATGAATTTCCCATAGGTTTTCACTGGTGGTGCAGTAACTACGGGTGCACATAAAGTCTCTTACGTGCTCCCGTAGTTACTCTGGATTGTAGAGATAGTGCCTGATGGCTAAGACACTGTGCCTGTTAACCAGCAGGCCAGGGTTCGAGACCCGAGTCGGCCCCACAAGATAGGGTGAGCTCCTGTCCTTAGCCCAGCTCTGCGACGCCAGCTGGATCCAATCGTATCGGCTCTGCCTTTCCATTGGACTAATTCAGTGGCGTGGAGAGGGGGGATTTGCTGCTTGGGTAACAGCCTATCCTCCATAACAATCTAACCCAGGCTTTCGTGCTTCGCATGCAGCGTATGCAGCACCGAGCACGATACCATAGTCTTCCAAGACTGACAGAGGCCTGCATCCAAACTAACCTTCTGTATCTTTCAAAAAGTGAAGTTCAGTTTGGCTCTCAGGATTCCATGTTGGCCAGCACTGCAAGCCATGTTTTCATCTGAATATTACTAGTCTTTCTCTCACTTAAAAAAAATGTGATTATTGCAATTTTCTGCCAAGTCTAAGGATCTGACCCTTTCAAATTACTTCATTCCACTGAATAATCAACACCTAACACATGTTCTTGCCAACTGATTTTTTACAGAAGTGTTTTCTAGTTAAGTTGTGTTCGACCCTTCATGACCCCATGGATTGCAGCATGGCAGGCCACCCAATCCTCCATTAGCTTCCAAAGTTTGTCCAAAGTCATGTTCATTGCCTCAGTGACACTATTTAATCACCTCATCATCTGATACCCCCTTCTTTTGCCTTTCATTTTCCCCAGCATCAGTGTCTTTTCTAAGGAGTCCTCCCTTCTCATGATGTGGCCAAAGTATTTTACCTTCAGTTTCAGTATTTGTCCTTCCAGTGAACAGTCAGGGTTGATTTTCTGATCGATGGACTGATTTGATCTCCTTGCAGTCCATGGACTCTTCAAGAGTCTTCTCCAGCACCATAATTAAAAGGCATTTATTCTTCAGCTCTCAAACTTCCTTATGGTCCAGTTCTGATAGCCACATGTTACCACAGGGAAAACAATAACTTTAACTAAATGGATCTTTGTTGGCAAGTTGATGTCTCAACTTTTAAGTACCAGTAAATTATGTAGACCTATCATAGCTTTCCTCCCTAGAAGCAGGGGTCTTATAATTTCTTGACTCTGATCACTGTCTGCAGTGATCTTAGAGCCCCCCAAAATAAACATTGTCATGACTTCATTCTCTTCCCTTCTATTTGTCATGAATAGATAGGGCCAGAAGCTATGATCTTGGTTTTTTTTTAAATGTTTATTTCTAAGCTACATTTTGCACTCTCTTCTTTCATCCTCATCAAGAGGTTCCTTAGTTCTTTTTCACTTTCTGACGTTAGCGTGGTATTGTCTGTGTATCTGAAGTTATTCATATTTCTCCCACGATCTTAATTCCAGCTTGTGATTCATCCATTCCAGCCTTTCTCATAACATACTCTTCATTTAATTAAATAAAGTTGACAATCTACAGCCTTGTCATACTCCTTTCCCAATTTTAAACTACTCTGTTGTTCCATATTTGGTTGTAACTGTTGCTACTTGACTCATACACTGGTTTCTCAGGAGACCAATAAGAGATCTATTACTCCCATCTCTTTAAGAACTTGCCACAATTTGTTGTCACTCATACAATCAAAGGCTTTAGAATAGTTGATGAAACAGAAATAGGTGTTTTTGTAGAACACTATAATCCAGCAAATAGTGGCAATTTGATCTCTTAGGATTTCTTAAATGACCAATGCAAAGAAATTGAGGAAAACAACAGAAGGAGAAGGACTAGAGAGCTCTTCAAGAAAGTCCAAGAAACATCTTGTGCAAAGATGGGCAAGATAAAGGACAAGAATGATAACGACCTAACAGAAGCAGATGAGATTAAGAAGAGGTGACAAGAATACACAAGAGGAACTCTATAATAAAGATCCTGAAGTCCTTGATAATCACAATGGTGTGATCACTGAACGTGAACTGGACATCTTGGAGTGTGAAGTGAAGTGTGTCCTAGAAAGTCTATCTAACAACAAAGCTAGTGGAGGTGACAGTAATCCAGTTGAGCTCCTAAAAATCTTAAAAGATGATGCTATCAAAATAATACATTTACTCTGCCAAAATAATACATTTACTCTCAATCTCTGTTGAGATTTGGACCTCAGGATTGGAAAAGATCAGTCTATGTCCCAATCCCAAACAAAGGGAATGCAAAAGAATGCTCAAATTACCACACAATCACACTCATGCCAGCCAGGTAATGCTCAAAATCTTACAAAAGTATACCATACCCTAATAAAACATAATGAATCCTACATTTTCTCTTTATCAATTTAGGAGCCCACCGTCTCATGTTGCAAAGGTTTCATAACAACACATAAGGAGAAGTACAATTAATAGCACTTTAAAGCACCAATAAAATAAGACAATTTAAAGTTAAACTTTAACTTCTTTAGAGTTCTTTTAGAATTCCGCACAGGAAAGATTTACATAATTGTAGTTTTTTAATATGCAAACAAATATAAACAAAATTAAGAAAGAGTGGATAAATAATCTCACAGAAGAGGCACAATTCAGCAAACATGAACATATTATAGTCCACACATTGCAGAACACTATTTAAATTAAGTTTAAAAACAAGCTTAAATATCTCCCATTGGAAAAAAGTGGGATTTTAAAGATTTAATATTGGTTGGATCATGTCCCATAAACACACCAATGAGTCATCTATCAAAAGCCAACATTTCTGATTGGAGGACTTTAAAAAAAATTATTTATTTCTCAATTGTCATGACAACATCTGAAGCCCTATTTTATTTAAACAAATCCTAACAATATGGGTCTGTCAGCAAATATATCTAGAAGCCATATAGGGGCCCATGGAAATCAGTTTATGTGGAATGCAACCAAACAATAAAAACCAGAACAACACATATTCCCTTAATGGTGAATTATGTCAGAGAGAAAAATGCATTAGCCTAGCCCCTTATACCTATAATATTATTTCATTGAATTCTTTATGAAAACTGAATATACCATCCAGGTTACTGTTACTTAAACCAGCTCAATGAAATAAAGAAAAAGATGGACATTTTAGGGTTGTGAAATCAGTCAGGATGGAATTATTTGGTTCACAGCTATACCTACCATGATCAGATAAGCTGACCCTAGAAAGCAAATCCTGCATTTTTTAAATGGAGCTCGACTAAAGCTAGGTCTGCTATGGGAGCAGGGATAGCAGGGGCTTACCAAGCTCTCTTAAGAGAGATCTAAAACAGTCCTTGATTATGCAACTTGACATGAACACACAGTTCTCTCTGCTAATGTTCTGAGTATGTTACGTGAGGTTTTATGAGTATCTTTTACCTGTGTCATGCAGACTCAGACATCTGGGATGGAATACAGCATACTCTATAAATGAGATAGTAAAAGCAAAGAAGTGCATTTATTAATGTTCATAAGTTGAAAAGTTTGATTTCTGCAGTCAAAAGGATTGAGATACATAGCAGAATTCTTTTGACAGGATTTGATCCTTCTTGATAAAGGATATTATCCACATGCAAACTGAGACCATTTTCATTTATTATAATGGGCTTGGAAGACACCTTATTGGTTTAATTTATCGACTCTGATGAACAAGCAGAACCCAAATAAGGAGCTGGAAAGCACACAGGCAGTGCTGGGCTAATTCAAGAAGTGGTGGTTGAACTGATTAGAATGCAGTGGCCTGGAGTGGATGGAAACAGTGGAGAGCCTGTGCTTTTGGCCTAACTTAAAACTTAACAAAATGAGAATACATAATTCAGTTAATAATGTAGCAAAATGGAAATAAAGACATACAAAGTTTACAGAATGTCTCTTTGTTAGAACCTGGGTTGCTCTGGGTTGTTTTTAGTTTTAAGCATGTATATAATGGCATTGCTAATACATTTCCAAAGGATAGTAAAAGATGGGGTAAATATGCTGCATTTTAGGGAATAGAATCCACAAACTTTTTTGCATTATCTGTATTCAAAGTATATTGTGCCTTCTCAAACATGCAATAACAAAACTCTTTCTCCAGAGCCACAAAGTACATTTGTCACCAGGGTTAGAAAAAGTGTCATGTGTAGTACAGGCTTTAAATAGATTGTTTCTTCTGGCTTATCCCAGAATGGCATTGATTTGACAAATGTGGGAAAGTCCATAGCTGTGAGATGGGGGCTTAGGTTGTGGGCTCTTGGTCAATTGAAAGGTTGCATTAAATGTAAATTATAGGACTGTTACTTAGATATATACCCTTTTCAACCAGGTGAAAGGCAAACAGGTTCCGCACTAATTCACAGATGAAGCTGCTGGCAAAAGCACCAAGGCAGGCAATTATAACCCTCATCTAAGAAGTATTTTATATATATATACGGTAAGACCATGTCAAATTTCTTTTTATATAAGAGCATGCCATGTGGTCGGTCTCTCTCTCTCTCTCTCTCTCTCTCTCTCTCTCTCTCTCACACACACACACACACACACACACACACACACACACACACACTATTAAACATTTATTGAAATAAATTTTTTTTCTCCTCCCAATATTTACAGCGAATTATTAGCATCTTCCTGTATCACAGTTTCATCTGTACAGAAGCTGAATGAGAAATAAAATAAAATAAATAAAATAAAATAAAATCACACACCCTTCTAACATGACCTGTAGTTAGACAGAAAACAGTTTTTCCAGTCATCGCTTGGCTTCCTGTCTGTGACCTCTGAAAAGCATTGGAGGCCAGGGTTAATGGCCTTTCCAATCTCTGTGATAAGAATTCATTTTGTTCTATTACCAGCAGTTATCTCAGGAGCCTGCTGCATCACTTCAGCAGGGTTCAATCAATGAGAGGACCTAATGAAGTAACCAGCTGTAGCTCTATTTCACCTGGTCAACTCTATCAGACAAATAAGATCTATCAGTCACACATCTTAAGACCAGTCCTAGAAACCGCGTCTTCACAAGCTGAACCTGTATGCATATGAACTAATGAAACCTCACTGTTGCTTTTTAATCTTTTCTTCCAATGTGGCTATTATAACACCAAAAATGGAATAAAAAGGGTTCATAAATATTTTGTAAGCAGGACAATAACACAGGATTTAAAGAGCAACAGATTAACAAAACATTAACATTTTGCAATTAATTGCTAAACAACAACAACAAATTACTGCTTCAGAGTTGGGATTATTTCCAACGCAGGACTCGAAATTGTACACAATTCCTTAATCTAGTACTGTATTGATATCCCTTAAGGAAGAAAGTAATTTGCTTAAACAGAAACCTTACAACACTCGGCATAAGCGGATTCTCTCCTATAGAATCAGCATAAGCTGATTCTTTAGCATTACTGAAAGCTTCATGTAAAAATTTCACTGGGATATAATTTACAAACACACAACAAATGCTAAACAGAGGAGACATAATATGTATGCAGCTTCTATCACTGTGCATTAAATTTGAGGTTTGCTAGTTAATTCCTCCCTCCACCCCTTTACTCCTCCTACCTCCGACCTGTATGTGGAAATCCACATGTAGCAAAAATGTATCAATTGTCAAATCTCACACATCCCTTTTGGGAATAAGCTCCTCCACTGAGAATGGACCATCCTTCCCAATAAATATGCATAGACATATCCATGTCTAATCTCAGAAGTCCCACTGTTTAATGGTGCTTACTCCCAGGAAAGTGTGGATAACATTGCAATCTTAGTTAATCAAGAACCATCTCATTAAACAAAATGTTTTATATTCTTAAATGTTCTGACAAGTTGAAAGACAAGCAATCATGAGAATTAAAATTAATTGGTCAGTGCAGGGAACACAGAAAGAAATGGCTGACCCAAGGAGTTCATCAATATATACAGATTCCTGCTTTCATCCACTGAGTCTAACATGGAACGATGCTAATTGCTTATGATATAGATACCTATTTACTGCCCTACTGTGTGCCTCATGAATGGTAAGTACTATTATTAGTATAATTATTATTATTAATTGGTTTTTTTGCATTAGTCTTGAAGGGGCTAATTTAGAAACAAAAATTTATATGAAAAACAATTTATATACGCCCAGAATATTTTTCTTTGATGAGCAGATTCCTCACCAAGCCATGTTACAAACTGTTCTTGAAATTTCATTTCCATAACTGGATTACCATGTAGAAAGAGATTTGTAGGTTTCAAATATATAAGGAACAGTCACTCAAAGCCTTGTTGCATGGAAGCACTTGTGTGGCTCTTTAGATTTCAGAAAATTAGAGCAAAATCCTAACCAGGTCTACTCAAAAGTAAGTCCAATTATGTTCAATGGGTCTTACTCTCTGGAAAACATCTTTAGGATTGCAGGCTTAGGTTGCAATTCAAAAACACACTTTCCTGGGAGTAGGTTTCACTGAATACAATAGGACTTCTGAGTGGACATGCTTAGGATTGGACTGTTAAGCTGTATCTTGTTTTAAATTCAAAATTTCTTTAGTTGAAATAACACATATGTAAATATAGCTGTATGGTATTTAATTTTTATCAGGACATTTCTACCTATAAACTCTTGAAAGAGGACTGAACTATCTATGCTGCATATGTAAACAGATAACTTTATGCCTCGAAGGCATTTTGGGAACATCTGTCAATTTTTTTATGGAATGTACTGATTGTGGGCTATTGATTGCATTTAAACAAAGTTGTTGCAAAAAAAAATCAGCTAACAATTTGTGTAGAAAGAGTTGATCAATATTTAAATGACTCTCTTTATTGATTTAAAATTAACTTTCAATTAAGAGATCTATAGGACTCTTAACTGCGACACTTATCCATTCAAGAGAAAATAAAGGTACATTTATCGATACACTTAAACAGCAGTGGCTGGTTTTCTATTGATTCAGTCATTTGCGCTGGGATTCGTTAACGTCATCAGGCTTTAACTCGCTTAGTAGTTTTTCCAGTGTATAATACTGCAAGATGAAGGAATGTGCGGTATGTGGAAAACACAGAAGACTAAGACAGTTTATACTAAAAGGTAAGGCATCTTTACCTTTCTTCTTTAAAATAAAACCTATGCTGAAACCAGAAACCAGCCCTAGCAAAGCTGTGTTTTCAAAAGGCAGTATGTGTGTATGACCTGATTTTAAAATAAATGAAATGTATTATGTGAATGTTGTATTGATAGCTATCTATTTCTGTTAACTATCCAGTTTATCGCCTTGTATGTGCAATTAACATGCACCAATGACACGTTCATTAATGTGTTGTGCAATATCTAAGAGTCACTATTCGGGAAGTCTGTTTTCAGATGGTTGTGTGTGTTTGTGTGTGTGTAAATAGTGGGGGAGTGGGAATGGAGTATATATAGGTATACAATGTATTGTGTTGTATACACATATGATTAACTATTCAGAGTGATTGAATTACAACATGGCTGAGAAAGCAGCATCACCATCTTTGTGCATTTTGAAATAAACATACTGTATTGTACAAAGTGCATATTTGTGCAAATATGCACAGGTAGAAAGGGAAACAGAACCAATATACACTACTGTGAATGCTTTTTTGAAGTCAATCACATGTTCTGGATTGAATGTATGCTGACCAAGAATACTATCAATGCACAGATATCTGAAAGCAAGCCTCACAAAGGGCGCAATCCAGAGTAACTACGTGGAGTCCTTGCTCTGGTGTAAGAACAATTTGCTCTGGATTGCAATATGAATTTCCCATAGGTTTTCACTAGGTAGTGCAGTAACTAAGGGTACACATAATGTCTCTTACGTGCTCCCGTAGTTACTCTGGATTGTAGGGTAAGTATCATAAGGCTTACTATTGGTCCACATTGTATTTAGTGTTTTTGAAGATTTAATGGAAGCTATTCACAACACCTAATAAAAAGATGACTGACAGGCATAGTATTGTTACTGAAAAATCATATTAATATTGTCTGATTATATTGATACATTCATGCAAACCTGCATACAGCACCCCATTTAAAAAACCATGCTGATTTATAACCAAAGAAAAGCTTTACTTCCTTGGGAGGCTAAATCAGAACTTCAGCTTGGTCTCACATGCGTTCCTGGGTTCATTTCCCAGGTTTCAAGATTACTTTCTCAAAGTCTAGATTTTACCCTGAATTTTTGCCCTATATACTGTACAGCAGTGGTTTTCAAACTGGAGATTGCTGCATTCTGAAAAGACTTCCCTGGCACAGTTGGAATGCTCCATTTCACTGATAAGCCTGCTGACTGTGCTGCCATTTTCCCTCTAACTCCATATAGTTTGCAATCCTAACCTTCAATTAGGCCTAAGCCTGGGTACAAGCCTTGTGCTGACCTGGGGGTGTCACAAAAGTGCTGTAAGACACCTCTGCACCACTCCTGTGGATGGTTAGGCTAGTGCACAGATATGCACTTGCCTTCCTACATCATGGGAATGGGAAGACCAATGAGTTCAGTGATGGGATTCAAAGAAATTAACAACCGGTTCTATGCCCATCCAGCAGCCACTTTTAAATGGCTATTTTTAAACTTTATATGTCCTATCTCTTGTTAACAACTGGTTCTATGGAGTAGGTGTGAACCTGCTGGAGCCCACCACTGAATGAGTTGTGCCAGCCCAGGTTAAGATTGCACCCTAAAACAAATATCCATGCCAGAATTTCAATAGAATCTAAACCTGGATAGTTGTGACCTAACTTCAGCAAAGCCCACCCACACCTAAGTGTCAGGACAACACAAGGGTATTTGCAGACAGGCTTTGCTGATCCAAGAAATCATAGCTAATCAGTTGATCCCTGCTCATAGTTAGTTACAGTATTTATCAAGTGTTAGGTTAATTTTACTTGTAATTTTGTTACTGTGATAGTGCTCTACAGAGGACAGAATGGAATGTCAGGTTAAAACATCAAGTTAAAATCTAGATTTGGTGAACATGGCCTTGAAATCCGGGAAATGAAACTCTCATTATGTGAAAGTTTCAGCCATAGAAGATTCTTATGTTTTCCTTGCTCTGTACTGTTCTCCTTAGAGTTATAGGATGATAGAGTTATAAGAAGTTATAGGAAGATTAAAGATATTTAGAGTTATAGGAAAATAGATTGATTAGCTCAAACTGTAAACCCTGAAGGTCACACTTCAAGGATTTTATCAATGATTCTTTAAAGAAAACCATTATTTAGTGCAGGACAAAGTTAACTGAGGATGACTTTAAATGATCTTGATTTTCAAGGAGTTTGTATCTTGTTCTCTCTTGTATGGGTTTGTGCCCTTACTTTTGTGGCACAGAAATGTTTGTATATGAAATGATGCTGTCTAGAGTTGACCGGTTCATTTTCCATGATGCAATACCAGTCAAGAAAATGCAAGCAGTATAATTACATTAACATCAGAATGTTCTCAGAACAAATGGTGTTACTGTTTAATTACACAGGTTGAACTAAATGAGTTTACAGTCAGTTTCTTGCTGACCATACAGAATATGTATTTACATTCTAGGAAGCAAAACAAAACTAACCGTGTCCATGGCAAAATCTAAAGCACCTATAATTAGTTTGGGGAGCAATAAAAAGAGTTAAATGCACCTTAATCCCATCAGAATTAATGGGACGAGCACTTAGCTGTGTGCTGAAATCCTATTAAATTTCAATGGGATTTAAGTGCACTTAACTTTCTCAGGATTGCACCCTGAGTTCTTTTTATGGTGACGGAAGCTTAAATAGTGCTTCTTACTTATATAGTTAGGGTTGTGTTTTTTAAAAGATAATTAAAATCTGTAATTAAAAGCAAGAATTAAATTACAGCCTTAAAGTTGTTCAACACATATTTTCAAAACAAAAGTGCAAGCAAAAGTGATTCTAGTTGCTTAAAAGCTACTTCAGAGAATAATCAAAAAGTTTTCCTTGTCAACTTGTTGCTCTGCATTATTTGGTTTAGAGATAGAGAGAATTCTGATTAAAATATCTTTATTGTATCTGTGCACATATGAGGATACTTAGTAAGCAATACCATTACTTAAAATCCAGTTTCCCAGAACTTTTCAGAAGCAAAAGATGACAGCTACAGAGATTTTTTTGTGTGTGTGATAGTGCAATCCTATCTCCTGATAAGGCTGGCAGACGTTGCGGGCTAGGCGGAGGTGTCATAAAGTGCTATAAACTATTCCTGCACCACTCCTGGAGAGGGTAGACCAGTGCACAGAGATGTGCCAGCCTCCCCACACTACTGCCGCAACAAGGAAACAGGTGAGTTGCACTGGCCTAAATTGGTTAGAATTGCACCGTGTGTGCATGTATTTTCATGAAACAAAAGTACATTATTATTGGTTGGTAGGTAGATCATCAGTATTCATAATTTGAGAACTAAGCAAGTTGTAAGTATTAATATAACATTATTGGAGAATGACTGCTTACAAGCACTGAAGCCACAAATTCCATGGAATGAAATGTTTCAAATGTGCTTGAAATAAAAATGAAGTTATACGGTTAATTCGTGTTTGTCTGTAGGGACTGTTTTCTTATTGACATTTTCCGTTCTGTTCCAATACTCATAGGAATAGAGGAACTATGTGGGCAGAACAGGACCTTGTGGAAAGAACCAGGAACGCCTATCCCCTTCCATTTGGCATCCATTAAAAGGGTTCTTTTCATGTGATCCTTCCTATTACCAGCATAGTATAGAAAATAGCAATGAGGAAAGCAGCTTCCACGCCTATCAAGTATGAATCAGCCATGAAGTCTGCAATTTACAAATCACTTCTACATTTTTACCAGCACATGGGTTATGTCACCACTGGCCCAATTCTATGGGCCTTTTACAGCACAATCCTATGGGCTTCTGGGCCAACAAAATGGCTGGCAAAGGTCCAAAGAGACTCAGTCAGGAGGTCTATCAGGAGTTAAGTAAAAAATGCCTTATTTAAATTTTTTCCAGATGATTGCTTCCCCCACCACAGCAGGCACTGTGACCTCCATTTGTGAAGCTGCAACAGGGGATAGGAATAGATGTTAACAGATGAATTTCAAAATAAGCATTTTAGATTGAATGGTTTGCAAATTATTTGATTGCAATTATAAACAAACAAACCATTATTTCTAGATGGCCTAATCAAGATATCACTAGCTGATTACTAACTTGCCTACTAAGTGGGACATCACAAGTAGCACAGAATGTCTGCTCGAAAAACTGTATTTACTTGAATCTAACACTCACCTTTTTCAGCCAAATTGAGTTTCCAAAATCATGGTGTGCATTAGATTTGATAGTTAATTAATTTGAGTTAATACAATATTTTGATCATAAGTATAGGGTTAGATTAGACGTGAGTAAATATGGTACTTATGATCTGCAGAGCCGCCTATTTTTTGTGCCTTTTATGTCCCAAATCTTTGGCAATTTTTTTAAACACTATTTGCAGATATAATGGTCTTAAAACAGATCTGAAAGGTCAACATGACCAAAACACTGAACCTGGGAAACACATCACAACCTTACTGACTGGCAGGATCTGGGCAAAGATAGAGAGCATGTTCCTTCAACAAGTGACTTCATACAACCTTATAACATCAAATCATTAAAAGCATATTTATAAAGAGATGGAGGAAAGGAAAAAATAATATTCCATCATTACAAATTTTTAATTACACTTCAGGAGTATGAACCACGAGTCTTTCGGAGTGTACTATAACTACAATAAGAAGAAATCCTTAAAAATATAAATAAGTTCAAATTTTAAAGACAATGCAAAAGTTCATTAAAATGACGGCAACTAAATTCTAAAATAATCAATATGGGACTATGAACTAATCTATTGAAATAAATTATTTATACTCTAATTGCACTTTAATTTCTGTGAAGCGTTTACATACCCCATGTAGGTTGTAGCCAATCCTAAAACTTTGTCATTTTCACTGCAGGATTAAGAAATAATTTCTTCACCTTGACGAAAGCAAAAAATACACTTGGACTCCAGAGAGCTTATCTATGGCTTGTTCTTTTTTCATTCTTTCCCTGTGTGTCTATTCACACTGAAGAAAGGATCATAAAAAAGGGAACCACCAATCTTTTCTTCCTCTGAAGTGAGCCTTCAACTTTTTAATGGTATAATGCAACTTAGAAATCTGTTCGTTTTCTCTTTGGATTCCCAGATTTATGCTTGTAAAACGATGCTTCATTTTGACAGTAAAGTGGATCCGTTTTGAAGACAAACCACACTGGGTAAACAATGGGAATGTACCAATGTATGCCTAAGAGGCAAAGTGATTCTTTACAAATGATGGAAATAAATGTTATCTAATTTCTGAAATTCCTTTATCAAGCTTGATCTGTCTCTGTGGAGTTTTGTTTCAGCACTCTTATTGTATTTCTTACTAAAGACCAAAGCCACTGCTGATAAGACTTGATTTTAGATATATGTGTAACATGCTATGATATCTTATGCTGTAGCTAGCTAGTTCATTTAAACCTTTGCAGAATTCTGCCTAGGGCTTTCCAGCACTACAATTTCAGAGAATCTTCACATCACTTTATCCAAATTGCGACAAACACACATGAATAATTGCAAGAGGTGGTGCCAAAGGGTAAGGATTGTTTCTGTATTCGAGGAACTATACTAACTTCATTCTAGCATTCTGCTGCAAAATGAGGTTGGCAAACTTGTCTAAGTATACCCCAATCCTTTCATACCACAATATATAAAATATTTGCATCTATTCTGATGCAAATTCATTTTGCCTGAAATTGATACCTGGATCGGGGCAAAAAAGGGAATACTCTCAAGCTGGCTAGTTCAAATGCTCTCTATGTTCACATAATTAAACATGTGAAAATTAATGGTTTTCCATTCTGCACGAAGGCTGCAATCCTATCTATACTTACCTGAAAGTAAGCCCCACTTACTACAACGGGACTAACTTCTTAATAGACATGCATAGTATTGGGTACAGGGCTGTGGGTGGCACAAGTGGCTAAGACACTGTGCCTGTTAACCACAAGACAGGGTGAGCTCCTGTCCTTAGCCCAGCTCTGTGATGCTAGCTGGATCCAATCGTATTGGCTCTGCCTTTCCATTGGACTAATTCAGTGGCGTGGAGAGGAGGGATTTGCTGTTTGGGTAACAGCCTATCCTCCATAACAATCTAACCCAGGCTTTCGTGCTTCGCATGCAGCGTATGCAGTGCCGAGCACGATACCATAGTCTTCCAAGACTGACGGAGGCTTGCTTATTGGGTACTAAGGCTCCAATCCTAAAGGCTGGATTTCCTGGGGGTAAAATGCATTGAACACATTGGGGCTTACTTTCAGTAGACATGGTTAGGATTGTTTATCATTCATGGCAAGTCATAGACAGGTGTGCTGTATCATTCGATATAGGCCAAAAGAAGTATTTTAGTTTGACTCAGAACATACAAATGCACCACCTTCATTCATACTTCTGTGCGTCACTGATGCGTTTTGCCTTAAATGAACAGAAAACCTTACTCTTTTCTTTCTCTCTTTTTTAATACTGAGGAGGTAAGCCATCTCCCACCTGCATGTGAAGCTTGCTTTTTCCTCAAAGCTCAGGAGATTCCAGCAACAAAATCAATGTATGCATGTTCAGAGCAGTTTTCAGGGTTTTGTAAGACAAATCTTTCAAATGGGAGCTAGTTTAATGCTATTGAGCTGAGTTTCGATCTGACAGAGTGAGTGAACAACACAGAAACAGTTCACTTACCACTGCTCACACTACAGGAGGCTGCAATCAGGTACAGAACTGAACAAATACAGCTGTGCTATCTGCTATTTCTCAACAAACTCTCGTCCAACTTAATCCAAAAGGCATTTGTTTAAACAAACAAGCAGACAGCCGTTATTATGAAGTGTAATTGTTTTGATTTTTTCCCTACAGTAATGAAGCTTCATTAAAGCATATTGCAACAGTTTATACGTAACGGTATGCAAGGACCTACAAGCAGCTTAATTTGAATTTGTGTTTAGCTAGGGGGCTGTAGTGGCTCAGTGGTTAAGATGCTGTTCCCATCGATCAGGAACAGACCACACCAGTTTAAGGACCCCAATCCTATCCAGCAGTAAATGTTCCCTTACCTTAAGGGGGACTCTGTGACTGGTCCCCTACACAGGATGCAGCACACACCCCACAGGCATTGCTACACTGATGTGGCCTTTTTACATGGTGCTATACAACACTTCCATGTATATAAGTTCTGTGGTTATAAGTACTAGAAACAGCACTACCCATAGGTCGATCCTATGTCTCAAATTTTGGAAGTCAGAGATGGATAGGTGGCCAGGCATGCTGGAGTCATGGACATGCATAAGGACTAAACAACAGTGACAAAACAATTAAGTTACCAGAGGGGATGCCTTGGAGACTAACACATTTAACTTGCTATGACTACAGAGGTAGCTGCAGAAAATGAGAGAAAGTGAACAAAATGGACAAGACAGTGAAAGAGTCCTTAAATCTGGGACAGAACCATGCAAATACAAGTCAAGCATAAATAGGGTGACCATATAGAATGAAGGACAGAGTGCCTGTATCTGTAACCATTGCATAGAAGGGGGAATTGAAGCAGGTTTAGCTCAACATAGAAAAGGTTTAAAAAGCAGCACCTGCCTAAATTCCCTCTTCTATGCAATGGTCACAGATACAGGCACTCTGTCCTCCTTTTTATATGGTCACCCTGAGCATAAAAGGCACACTTAAAAGGGAGAGGGGAGAAGGAATTCCTTAATATGAAAGAGATGCACTTCCTAGTAAGAGGTATAAAGATTAAAACCAAAATTCTGACAGGGAACATTTTTAGGCATGCTACTATGAGTTTTTTAAGTCTCTAAAATTGCCTAATCAAGCATGTCTCTAATCATATAATGTGCCCAGTGAATGGTTTTTTTTCTAAATAGCAGCATGGGCTGGCCCCATAAAGCTGGAGGTAAGGCTTTTGGACTTCTAGCATTGCTCATAGAGGTGCATGGGGAACAAATCATGGAGAAGGCAAAGTCTTAAAGCTCCTTCATTGTGCTTCTGTATTCCCCAGGCCACTATTTACAGACACAACAACTAACTAGAGATACATTCCATACTTAGGGGCACAACTGACATGATTTCCTTTTTTGTTCTCTGCTTACAATCAGTGCTAAGTCTGTTATCCAGTATCTCTTCCAGAAGCTCTCTCAGGAGAGCTAAGTTTCATCACCAATTGGGGAGGAGAGCCATGTGTTCTAATAACTACTTCTTCCAGTAGTTATTCCAGTAGGAAGAAGGGAATCCATCAGTTATCTGCACAATTCACTGAAATTTGAAATTTTACTTCCTCAACAGTTGGTGAATTTTGCTAGTTTGGTATTAATTTAGTACCTTCCAATTACTGACACACACACATACCACATCACCACAGAAAGATGTGCCATGTGATTTAGGGTGGCCTAAATTTGTTAAGTATATATAAGTAGCTATAGTAAGAAAATATGTACAGCTTGAGGGTAAATGGGTGTGCTTTACTGAATTTTTTCCTTGCCCTACATGCACTTGTGTAATGGTGAGCTTCTCCCTTCTGCTCTCTGCTTGTGGCATTCCACTGGCTGATTGATGTGTGCTAATCGAATAGGGATGTTAGTAGCATACGGCATCCAGACTGTCTATCCTACTTTATGGTAGCAGGATTCATTAAGTTATACCTACAGGATATTTATCTTTTTTTCCTTTGCTCAAAAACTGGCAACAAAAGATGTAAGGCATGAATCTTTTAATGTTCCTCAACAGAAAACATTGTAATAGTAGTTAACGAATAGGATTTCCTCCTTTACACAAGAAAAAAAATTATTAAGAAGAGTTAAAGGGGTACTCAAATAAGTGTTAAAGAAAATATGCTACAGTACTTTTACAAGATTTGAAATTTGAAGATTTAAAAGATCCAGGAATTGGAGTGACACAAGAGACGGCTGGCAAACTCAGCAGTAATGTGAAAGCCTGAAGCTCCTGCAAAAATGTTAACAATCACAGCTTGGAGGAACCCCTCTGAGGTCAGGGAACCCCTGCTAACTGAGCAAGAGCCACTCTTTCAAGTGGGTGTCTCTCTTTTATTGAGCAGGGGAAGAGAAACTGGCCCTCCTCACCACACCAATATCTGCTAGTGGCTTCTGCTGGTGTTCTTTTATATTTTAGATTGTGAGCTCTTTTAGTACAGTGACCCATTAGCCCCTTATTTTTTCATTTTCTTTATAAACTGTTTTGTGAAATTTTTAGTGGAAAAGCAGTATATAAATACTGTAGTCTAATATTTGAAAAAAAGTTTATTTTATTTCAAAAATATAATCACCATTCTTTGAAAGAATATATATTGTACATATGTGTACAAAATAAAAGCAACTTCTTCAGTGTTGGTTGTTTGGTGGCAGCATCTGGATTGGAGTTGTCCAATCCATGTGACATTGATGTGTCACACCCATGTTTTGATGTGATATTGAGAAAACCAGCCAACCTGTTGCTGGTTCATTATCTTCCTACCAAAGTGGCACCTATTTATCTACTTGCATTTGCATGTTATTGAACAGCTGAGTTGGCAGGAAATGGGACAAGTGATGGACCTCACTCTATCATGTGGCACTTGGTTCTTCAACCGCTGATCTGCCAACTTTCAGGTTGACAAATGCAGCATCTTTAACAGCTGAGCCACTATAGCTTTCAGTTGTGTTTGCACTGTACAAAACTATGAAGCCATTACACTTTATGAAATGAACAAATCTAACTGGAACAACAACAGGGAAGAATGGTACTACTGTATCTCCTAGGTAAAAAAGCTTCAAATGAAACAAGTTAACAAAAACGCATGTCCAAAAACTGAGATGTTTGACATCAGCAATCCCACCACTGAAAAAGGTCTGCACTAGGTAACCACAGCAGTTACATACTCAAATACTCCAAGCACCTGGTCCGTGTCACCAGATGAACAGCCTGATACTCAGTGATGTCAAGATGATGCAATGGTTTAAATCCTGCTACAATACAGTCTTCCAAGTAAGATCAGAAGCAAATCTTGTCCATTAAGCATTTATTAGGTGAGTAATAGTAGGCTGTTGTCACTGTATCGCCATCTTAATCGCATACATCCCTAAGTAAGTTCTGTTTTATTCAGGGGGACTTACTCTTTGGGAAAGTGTGGATAGAATTGTAGCTTCAGTGAATCATCCAGAATAATTCTGTTCGATGGCATTGTGGGGAAGGTAGTGGCAATATTATTGATAAGTCTTACTTATTAAATTTAAAACTATTACAGATAATTAATTGCATACAATTTATTAATTACAGGAGCTTTGCATGCTGTCTGCTCACAAGGAAATGGAGGAAAAGAGAATTTTTCCAGGACACAAGGTTAAAATCCAGGACATATCAGGGGCACACATGCTCACCCTTGGCAGTGCAGTCTACAGGGGATAAAGGGGCTTCTTGGAGTGGCCTGCTGTATCCACAGGTTAACAGGCTGCCATTGTTCTACCATATCCTAAAGTTGAGAGGCAGTGTTTGCAGATATGCTGGCCAAGAACTCAGATTTTTGGTCTACACTGCCATTCTTACTCTGCCTTATCATGGACCCCTGTGGGTCTTCTCATTTCTATACTTGCTCCTCAAGTGGTATAACTCTTGAGGAGCTGGAAGAGGGCATTTCTGCACTGGAATCAGACTCTGGATACAGAGTAACTGCTCTGCCCTCGGCAATGATAAACATACCCTCAACATGCCTCTCTTGAACTGCCTAGGCTGCCCCAGCTAGGGCAGCCCAGCTCCACCTGTCTTGGAGCAGCCTATGTTGCCTTAGGTTGCTCCAAGCCTTCTCTAGCATAACTGGGATGCCCCATCTTAGAATTGGGCCACCCCAGTGATAGATAGATAGGGCAGCCCACTTCTGGATTGCAGCCTAGGGTTGCAATCCTAAAGACACTTTCTTGGGAGTAAGACCCACTGAACAAAATGGGGCTTATGTTTGAGTTAGACATGGTTAGGATTGTACGCTAGGTCACAAAACCATGCATTATTGAATAAGTGTACAATCTTCTATTTGACATAATAAAGGTCCAATCTTGTACAAAGATTTTTACATACATATTTGACTCAACGTGAATGGCCACTACAAATGAGAAGAACAAGTGTATCTCTGGATAAGGGGGATAACGTAAGCATTGACATGTTAAAAAATTACTTTACGTCCAGTCTAGAGAGGCAGTCATGCAAACAGTCATTCCATTCTTCAGCTGAGTCACGAAAAGATGTTCCTCTGCATGTTTAATTGCTGACTGCCTCTCCACAATGGTAAGAAAAGCTGATTTTAAATAATTTTACAGTGACACACTTTTATTTTTAACTGCTTTTGTTTAAAACACATGCAGGGGTTATCTGCAAGGAGTTGCAGAATCAAACCCTGTGGATATCTAGGCATGACCTTATTTCATTAGGAGCAGTGGAGGAACAAGAAATCTGGACATGAATCTTTAAATCTATTTTTCATTCTTTAAATCATGGATTTTTTATTCACTGGGGTTCTAGAACTGAACTCTAAGTGGATAATGAGGGACAACCTGCATAGGGACAAATTGTATGCAGAATTATGCAAAAGTAATATAGAGATTGCAAGTGAAAAGGTGGCAGCAGAATGTAGAAATGGAATGTATTATGAACCACAATACATTCTTTTATACTGACATAGTTACGGTGCCCCCTGTGGGAAATGCACAGAGCAATCCAGAGTAAGTGCCTCTTATGTCTTCCCTTAGTTACTCTGGATTATAGCCATAATCAGTTGGGTACTGCCATGAGAATGCTACCAGGGAAGTGGGTAATGAGCAGCTATGCAACAGCAGCTACAGGCCAGATGCAAATGCAAAACATGGTTTAGTACTATGTGAATTACCAGAGCCCCAGAAAGCATAACCTTGAGCTCATGTGCTCTGCCCGCCTCTTATTTTGCCGCAAGGGGATAGAATTGAAAGCTTTCATTTTCAGTTTAAAACAAGCTACAGTTTCATATCAGGACTCAAAATAAGGTAACTATGGCTTATTTTGACACTACATAGCTCCCAAAATAGAACCATGGTTTGATCCTTTGTGGTTTATGAACTAACTGTGGAGGAGTGGGTAATGTGGGAGCCCAAAGCTTAGCAGAGACTCTGCTGGTGTAAATAACATTAATACATAGGTTAGTGCTATGTCAGCATTTAGTTCTGTAATTGAGGAACAAAACAAATCCATCAGAAACTGGCATTTCACAGGAACTGAAAGTAGGTCATTTAGCCCTTTTAGCCTCTAAACTACTATGTTCTTTTGTTGTGAGGTAGAAAATTTGTGTCTGAACTGTACCACTTTAGGTAACCCTGTCCCTGTCAACTAGGTATAATATAAAAAATAATTTGACTGTGTGAGCAAGTGAACTTAGTCTGACTTGGTACAGTCCAGACGACATTATAACTGTGGTGAGACCCAGCCTCCCCCCGCCTAAAAAAAAAAACAACAACCAAAAAACTGCTGCAGTGCTAGAAGGCTAGGCTATGCAAAAGGCACAACAAATAATATGTTAGCTTCAGCACTACATTTTCAAACTGTATGACAAGTGTCATGCTTTATGAATTCCTACAATTTATGCATTTGAAGACAGAATTTCTCACTCAAACTAATTTCGGCTGCGATAATTCTAAAATGTAATTTTGCATTTTATAAAATTCCCTTTCTTCTGTAGAAATTCAGCTAAGTCCCAGTTTGTATGGCAATTAAAAACCAGTCACTCATGGGTGCTTGTAAGTGTTGTATGTGTGTTTTTCCCCTTTACCGAACATACGTATGTGCATTCTTGCCTCTAGCTTAAATACGGTGAATGTTGTAGTTGGTTGCACAGGAATTGTCTCAAGAACATTAAAACAAGCCAAACACAATTGCATTCCAACTAAAATTGCTCTCTTTATACCGCGTATTGAAACCTGATAACTGTTGGTTATAAAATTCCTTTGATTTTCTGTAGGTAATAAAATACTTTGGCAATTACTATTGACAGTTCTGGATAATCTTGAAGGCTGCCTTGCCTGAAGAAGATGAGTGTTACAAATCACTCCACTGAAAGAGGGAAGAACAGCAGCAGGCAGCAGACAGGTTTCAATTTCACAATGCTGATTATCTCATTCGTGATTCTATGCATGCCTAAATCTGAGGATCCCTCAAGCAGCTATATGGACTTCTACTTTTAAAATGCCTATTACGCTTTCATACTTTTTGCTGCTTCCTGAAGAGTGCCATTTCGCCAAGCTTAAATAGCAGAAAATTGCACTGCTTTTCCTCTGCCCATCTCCTCAATCTCTATTAACCTGCACAAGAACAAAGGAATATGATGGTCCAGCTATAGGTTTGGAAATAGGTTTGAAGTTGTTTTTCATTTACTGGGAGCCATCTTTCTGATTCATAAATGTAGTTTAACAATAATGTCATTTTAATGCATTAAGAAATGATTGACA
Source organism: Cryptoblepharus egeriae (assembly GCA_030015325.1). Taxonomy (NCBI): domain Eukaryota; kingdom Metazoa; phylum Chordata; class Lepidosauria; order Squamata; family Scincidae; genus Cryptoblepharus; species Cryptoblepharus egeriae. The sequence continues at coordinate 29,273,169 of JAREYC010000003.1, forward strand.
ATGCAGAATTTTCAACCTTAACGTATGCACATACACATGGTGTACACAGATTCACACACGTTCAAATTTATATTGAACGTGTAAATAAAACGTACACATTTTATTTACATAAGCATCAAATGATGACGGAATACTTGTAGAATGTGTTTTACTTATCTAAAAGTATAAAGATAAAGGTATAAAGATTAAGCTACTCCAAGTGGAATTTTTTTCTATTTAGGTTGCATGAGAACAATAGGATACAGCAGAAAGGGGGGATTGTTGAAGCACCTGGTTTTAATGCATGCAGTAGGCCTTTATTAGATGTCATAAATTGAATGATGCATTACTCTGTGGACTACTTATAGCCTATGAATGTTGAGGTAAAATGGAGGACAAAGAGTTCTTTTGAAACAATAAGGTTAAACGTTCTTTTAAATCAAGCCATATTTTATTAAATGCAGAACACCTAATCGACTCAAAGAGATTTGAGGCTATTTCACTTTAATTTTTTAATGCATTTCTGTATTACCTTCAAGAATAAAGAGTATTTTACTTAAACACATTATATTGCATATAAAAACCATATACATACAGCCTAACCTACATTTCAATTGTATTATTAAACAAAGAGGATACCATTTTAAAATTCCTATGACTGATCAAAATTTGACAGCTCAATGTCCCTTCTAAGCAATTACATTAAAATTCATATGGGTTGTCAGACATACACATGCACACAAAGGTAATTTTGTCCATCTAAAAATGTTGTGCGTGTGTTGTTTCCCCCCCCCCATAAGATCTACTTTGCATTTAAAAAGACAGAAGAATGTTTTTGAAAATGGCAATTGCTGGCTGGCCATCGATTCCATAGCCTACTCAGATTTCCCATTATGTCTCACTGAGATTTAGAAGGATAGAAAGGCCAAACTATGGCCTTCCATAAAAAAAACATTTCGGGGTTGTGGGAGTGTTACAGTATTAAGGTGCACAGCTGTTGCTCACAAACTGCAAACACTGGAATAACTCACTGCATGTTTTGCCTACTTTGCTGCTAATAAAGTGTTTTGCATGCTTTCTATAAACACTGCTCTTAAATTTTATAATCTAGTATATCTTATTAAGCGTGAAGTCTGCTGATCCCTAAATTATTCATAACATGGTCCAGACTGATTAAGATTGGCTTGTTAAGGACCACAAGAAGCAATTAAACTGACAAGGCAGTGCGGCCTTGATGTATACATTTATTATCACAAGAATACCCAAAGTGAATGCCCTTATTAAGCAATGAATTTCACCTCACTGGCCTTCTACCACTGCTGCCACAGGCAGAAGGAGCCAGGAACAACATGTCAAAAGCTAACTCTGAGGAAATGCCTATCTTCAAGAGAAACCGATTTTGTAATGAACCTTTCAGTTCACTCCTGAGGTAATAAATCCTGACTGGTGCATTAATTACTTGATAACATCCCATCAAAATGCAAATGCAGCACTTGACCCATAGGAATGGCTCACTAGCTGTTAACTCTTCAGGGTATACATAAATTGTCTGCTTTCTTTTATCAAACTGGGCATTTATTTCCATCTTGCTCGGGTGAATGTCACTCCTGCCACCCTCAGCCCCTTAGTGGCCTGACACCATCATTTGCTGAGGACTGTCACTAGGTGCTGACTCCCTAATTGAGCTACTACTTTGAAGCAGAGATTTCTACTGCACGCTCCTCCTCCCCCTATCCACCCCCCAGGAATCTCACATGTCAAGGACAAAGCTGTAATAGCGTTACAAAGAATGACCCCCACCTCTAAAGTACACTAATCTTTCTTTTTCAATGGCAATACATTAAACAAGGAATTTCATTCCTTGAAGTGATTCAATGAAAGCCAACCAAATCTGTGTGAACCACTCCCTCGTAGAAGCAGCAGCAAGCATTTTTCTAGACAGTGGTCTCTCCAAGGTACATTTACCTATAGAGGGTGCCTTTTAAATATCTTCAATATTTTCTAACCAAACAGCACCGAAAAGCACAGCTCATAACAGAGATTTAATATTTGCAAAAGAGGACGCTCGGTGGTATCCTCGGTCTGTCCTGTCGAACAAGCGTGCTTTGGTTATTGGGACTGCTTTCACAGCGAATGCTAATGAGGATTTTATTTTGCATTTCTTTATTCAAAATTCTGATCAACATCAACAAGGCTGACTCCCTTTGCTTCTCCAACCCGGGTCAACTTGCATTACAGTATTTTATTTGTCTTGAAGGGTTGGTGAAAATCCTTAATTCAGGTTAGTAGTTACTAGGCAACCCTGCAGGTGAGAAAATATAATGTTTGGCCTACTCCATCTTTGAAAAAAACAACAACGCGGTGGCCTCATGCCTTCCAAACAGACTCCGCAAAGCATGCACTGATCATTCTCTGCTACAGTTTGCAAAGCCGAGGTCAGGGGAAAATTAATTGATGCTGAAAATAATGACAGAAGGAGAGGCACCACTGAGCCCTGGTGTGACTGGCATGTGATAATGTTAGCAAGAATCCCAGCATGTGACTGGACAGCGTGGTGAAAAATATACTTTCTATGGAGGAAAAACAAGTTACAAAACGTAATTAGTTTTTGACACTTTTTCAGATGTTATTATCTTTTCATTTGGAACGTAGCCTTGGGACATCAATACACAAGAATAAATGAAAAAAAAATTATTTTTGTAAATATGAAATGGGGAAAAGAGAAGGCTTTACACGGCACATCTTCTGTTCACGTGTCTTTCTGAATAACCAAAATACTCTCTGCAGCCTAAGGTAGACACATCACTGGAAGTACAGGAGAGGCTTCTTCAGTATAATAATCCTGTTATATATGATTATGCAGTTTTGCTCTCAAAATAAGGGGTTTTGAAAGAAAAGTGGTCTAAAAGGCTATAGGATAATATGCAATTAAATTATAACACCCACAGCAATAAAGCTTCCCATACAGCAAATGTATTTTTTAATTTTTTCTAGTGAGGTTTATACCTAGGAGTAATTCACACTGATTACTAAATAACCCTTGTGAGTTGCTGTGTCTTTTGTGTTTTTTTTTCAATATACACTTGCCGTGAGCAATGAATTTCATAAACCACCAGCTCTCATGCTTGATGAATCATTCTTATTTTATGCAGTGCTGTGTGATAGAGAACTGAGATAAAATATTCTATCCACAAGCTATTCAGTACAATTTATCATCAGCAGCTCACTAGTCCAGTGATAATACCTGGCTTGCAGATTGTAATGATCAGATTCTGTTTTTATTTCAAATAGGAGCAATCCGAATACCATAGTTTTTAATTTACATACATTAGTGAGGTTCAAATGTGGCAATAGCTACAAGCAAGTTCTCTTGCAAACTGAACGCTCTTCCTTGCATAATGGGCTCCCTTTAGCAATTATTCACTAGTGAACTAACCAGATAAAAATGAAAACAAAGAGAGCAGAAAAGGAAAATCAGGATCCAAATACCATCATCTGGACAAGGATAATTACAAAACCATAGTGAAGGTCATATTTATATTAGTTTTTAGTAATTTCTTGTAGTATTTCCCTGTGCTGAATCTTTAATGCCATCTCCACCTATGCTTTGTGCTATAATTATTTTCCTTTTACAGTGCACTGGAGTCTCAGTACTGGTTACCTTATGACACATAAAACAGCTTTGTTTTGATAATGCAGGAAATACATTATATGCTGCATGACCATACAAATGATTGTGAAAATGTAGGAAAATATATTTTTAATTTGCTTTAGTTAGAACAGCTGAAGTTGAGAAGCATCTAGTAAATATAACATCATCAAAATATTATGATACTAACCTGTACATTTAGTAAAGCTAAACAGGTTTCTAATAAAATACTTCTTATGGCTGTATCCCTTTTATACTGACCACAATATTGAGCCTGAATTCCCAGCAGCATCATTACTAGACATTTTCTGCCACCTTTCTAAATCTGAAAAGCTTCCTACATTTAGTGAAGATTAGGTAATGCTACAAGCAATCAATAACAGCTATCAATTCCATACCTTGTTCAGAAGAACAGGTTGATTAAAACTACGCAAAAAGCATGGCTGAATATGTTTTAAAACTAGATGGAAAATGAGAAAAAATGCTTAGTTAAGGTCGACACTTCTTGTGTCAGAATGATGTGTCAGCCTCAGCTATGAATTTTCAGGCACTTCCTTACTTTATGGCACATACATAGTGTTCTTCACAAGGCGTCTGAATTTTCTTCTAGGTAGCTTCTAAAATAACTGTTTAAAATGCTTTAATGAAGAACTAGAATGTCCTATTGTTCACCATGGCAGGAAAAGCCTATTAGAAAAGGAGAACACTACATTTCTGCTAACAAATAAACAAAAAGATGAAGGTAAGATTTGCAAACAGCATTGCAGACCACTAAATGAATTTAGTCAACTGTACACACACTGAATTAGGATGGCATACTTTGTAAAGGATTTTTAGATGGTTTGGGTCATAGTTTAGGACCATAAATGCAATCTTCTGAGAATCATAGGCCAGACGCTGGATCTAGGTTAATTGCAAAGGGAAGATTCTAACTTTCTTACAGCACAATCCAGAGTAACAACAAGACCTCTTGCGTCAACGTAAGAAAAATTTATTCTGGATTGCTCTATGCAACTCCCATAGGTTTCCCATAGGTGGCGCTGTAACTATGTCAATGTAAATGTCTCTTATATCAATATAAGAGGACCCGTACTTACTGTGAATTGTGCTGTTATTCTCTTCTAAGAATTGCTATGCAAAGAGATTCACCTAAATTTTATTTATTCACTCTGTTCACAGAGGGCGCACCAGACTTTTGGAAGTGCTGGTGCTTTTCATTTCCAATTGATTATGTTATCCATTTTCATATATAATTATAATTATATCATTCGAACCTTGACATTTGAGAGTTACAAACAGATACAAAACATTTTCCATGATAAACAAACCAAACCACCCCTAAGGTATATCATTCTCAGAAGAGGGTCCCAGACTGAAATGTCCAAATACCACTGTGTTAAAACCAGATGTCAAAATCTCAACAATTAGGAACCACTATTTAAGTGTGTCTCTTTATTATCATGTTTATGTACTTAATCATCACCTCTGATAATTGCCTCTACCCAACCAAAATATATTTTCAGCGAGGTTATTCCAGCTTGAATGTGTGACCAGTATCAGAGTAAGGTAGCATGATCATAAGTCCTGATGCAATGGGCTGGAATGTAGCATATAGTATGGTATATGATTCCGTATGCCCCAACTTACATGAACAGAGTCTTATCTGCCAAACAACAATTCAAAACAATGACCTTACTAGAGGATAGAATTACACCTAAGGGTAAGTGCCCTTTACTCTTAGGGATAAATCAGAAGATAACAGATATCCAGACCACTTGCAAATATGATGGGAAGGTGGAAATACAGTGGAGAGTATATCTTGGAAGCACTACCATACAGGACTTGTTTCTCCATATCATGGAGCTTACTTTCATATGGAATATAGAAATAAGAACTCCACAGTCAAAATACTACCAATAGCCATTATGCTTTGAAAATTTATCCATCTGAGAAAGTGTTCTTAACATGCACCTTTACAAACAATGAGTGTTGATTTTTTAGATAATCAATACAGGCATCCCCCACTTTCTGGCAGTTTGTTTTCTGGTGGTTTCGCGCATTCCATACCTTTCAATTATACCCAGAACTCATTCATTCAACATATGTTTCACTCTTTTAACCGATCTCTGATGGTCTAAAGGCTAAAATTGTCTTGCATATGACATGGTGATCAAACTGTTTTTGGCTTTTTCTTATGACTTTCTTCAGTAAATTCCCATAATTCAAATACATAAGATATTAATTTCCTTCATATGCTTTGTTCATTTTAATATAATTTGTTAAGTATTTTGGCTATGTGTTATATGTGTTATTAGGCTTTCACAAGTGATATTTATGTCTTTTCTGGTGGCCATTATACATTTGCAAACTGAAAAAGATTGGGTTTCACTTTTCAGTGGTTGTCACTTTAGGACAGTGCTCAGGTCCCTAATCTGTCCAATAAGTGGGAGACACCTATATATCAGTCAGAAATATATCAATCAGTCTTATTATAGACCTGCATTGTAACTTTAAAATGTTTAAATATTTTCAATATTTTCAATATTTTAAGCGGCTATTATCTACTAGTATCTATAAATACTGATAGCAAATTCAGGTTGTGAAGTGCCTATCAAAGCAAAATGGAACCATCCAGAAATGGGTTTGTGGTTTTTACATACCACGGGTATGTAGACTTAAGTAAGTCAGGAAATGCAAAAGAAAATTCTAAATGCAATTTCTTGGGAGTAAGATCCATTGAACACAATGGGGCTTACTATTGAGTAGACATGGTTAGGATTGTGCTCATACTCTCCTGAACCAGTTTGATTAGAAGACAGTATGGTGAAACAACAGCATGTTGAAAGAGTTATTTGGGAAGAAAAAGAAAAACAAGCAGAATGCAAAGACAAAGGAATAGTCCTGCAAGACCCTTTATTTGGAGGGTGATGGTGATATATGAACATTTTGTTCCAGATCCCTTTAGTGCACAGTAATAATGAACTCAAGGGGTTGAACTATTTTCAATTTGTAAGTGATATAGGACCATTCAAAAGAGGTCATGATTTCCATGTACTTGACAAATTCCCTACGTAGGAAAACAGTATAAACGTATATGAGTTAAAAGAAAAAAATTAAAACCTTTCAAATGAAGCTGTGAGCTTCCAGGACATATATGACCTTCCAAGACTTTACATATGTTCTAAAGCACCACATATATGTTCTAAAGCATGAGTGTCCAAACTCTCTGATCCTGGGGCTGAATGTGGCCCTTGGCAAGACTCAATGTTGCACTCAGCAAGACCCCTCTATCCAGCCTGTGGGGAAGCCTTCTAATGTCTCTAATACAATCTTATATGTAAATTTATGTAAATTTAAATCATATTTCCAGCCCCCGCCACAATGTCAGAGAGATGATGTGGCCCTCCTGGCCAGAAGGTTTGGATATCACCGTTCTAAAGGAAAGGAACTAGTTAGATATATATTCATTGGACACTGCTTTGCCCATATTATGTAGCAATAAAAACCTAATTTGATAAGAAAGGAATGCTCTGTTTAGGGAAATCCAAATACAGGTCATATCATTCCAAAGCTGCTTTTCAAGTTTTTACATAATTTTTTATCAAAAAAAATTATATCATAAAACATTACCTTATCTTATTTGGTTAAGTGCTATTAAGCCACATCACAAACTATAGGATTCAATATCTGCAAAACACCTTTACATATGCATGTGTAAAAACCTGATTCAGTCTTACTGTGTAATACTGCACACCATTCAGAAGGCCTGATTCTAAATAATGAATAGCTGTTTTTAGATATACATAAAAATATAAGTGTATGTTATTCTAGTATTTAGTTATTTTTTCTCTTCAGTTTTGCTTTTCATCTCAAGACTAATTTATAAGAGATATTTTGCCAAGGGTCCAATGGCAAAAAGCGTCCTTTTTCAGGTCCAGTGGCAACCTTGACTTTCCTCAAATTGCAATGTTGTCTTATGGATTTATGTAAACGTATTGGTATCGTCCTTGGTGATTCTAAAATATGTGACAGGTAATTTGTATTAGTTACTGAGTTTCTACCATATCTAAAGAAAGAAATGAAATAGCTAGAATATTGCCTATGAAAACAAAACTGCTTCTACTACAACAAAGTCCAGTGGAGAAAGATCAGAAACTTTCCCATCTCTTAAAGAACACTTTTGCTATTTTAAAGTGTTTCTAAACATAGAATTATGAGTGCAGTATCCTGTAACCTAAGTTAGTCCTTGTCAATTTGCTTGCCTTAATATTTTTCAATATCATAAAAAGAGTTTTAGGGAAATGTATATCTGCATGGTTCTAATTTGATGATTTCCCTACCAACCACAGTAACAACAAAAAGCAACAGGTAGGTAAAAGTTATTTTTTCTATGTCAAATTATTAAGCTAAATTTTTATCTAGTACACTTTCTTCTCTCTCCTCTAATATTAACGTAATATTAATAGATGTAAAAATAGAGATAGATGTAAACATAAGAAATGAAGTGATGGCTTTTACAGCCAACAATTCTGATGCTAGTCAGAGCTATATGAATATGGGATGAGACCAATTATTGGAAGTTCTGTCTACCAAGTCAATGACAATTTTCCATTTAATTCAATAATGTGGTATCACTATAAAGAAATCACTTCTTTTTTTAGATATTACTTGGCAGAAAAAAACATGCTTTGTTGCCCTTTGTCCAGCCTTCTGTTTTTCAGACCATTGTTCATTATTGTGAAACCAGCTGAATGAAATTCTAAAATAGCCCTCTAAGGTGTGAGAGATACAACTCTTAACTTTCCTGATTATCCTAGGTTTAGGGGAGGAAAGAACCTGACAAATAATCCTACTGTCATTGTGTGGTCATTACAGTGTCGTACGAGTCTGGACAAGTTATTAGGTCAGACGCTAACTTCCTAAGTAGAAAAATGATGCGGTCGTCTTTGTCCTTTCTGCAGTAATGGCTGGAGTCAGTACTAATTAAGGGCCTGCGGCACTGTGGTGCGAGAGAGGTCAGAGACTTCTTTCTGACACCTAAACAGTGCTCAGCTCAAACGAAGTGCCCCTAATCTGAAATGATGTGGTGTAGAGCTGGCCTTTCAGCTCCACTGTATATTTAAAGGAAAATGACAGTTAATGACAGGGGTGTCAAAAAGAGCAGATGGATAGGCTGGGAAAACATAGCTTTATGGTAAAAAAAATTCTACCTACAATTAGTTATTGTATTTAAAAACAGGGGTTACTGAACATACGTAAATGGACTTACAATTCTCTACCACTTTTATACTTCACACTCCAAGTGACCAAGGAATTTGCATTATTCACACTATTGAAATAATTGCTTTTTATCAAGATAGATTGTTTATTACTATAATTTACAGTGCAGTAAGGAAAAAAACCTGATTTCTTACACGCACAAGCACATGTAAATCTACTACCCTAATTTGATAGTTCTTGGCTACTGAATTAGAAACTGATAGATGTATCAGAATACTAACAACAACAACTGAATAAATATGAAAACATAAATATCACATATTTTAGTTTCACTGGAATAAGACATGTCAGCAATTAATCTAGCCAATCCTCACATTTTAACCAGGCAACTTGGAGAAACAAAAGCAATATTTAAAACAGAATCTACGGAGATTTATTGTCATTAAGTCATAATAGGAGCAAGTATGGTTTATTCATTACCTCAGACCTATGTAGTATGTTGGCACAAATCCTTTCCACTCACTCTTTTTATCCATCCCTAGTGACACACCTGCAAGCTTTTGACTGACATTGTATTTATCTCAGGAATTATCTCAGGAAGTACAACCATTTCAAATGATGTGGTAAGTTCTCCCTCTGCCCTCTTAGTTTCAAGTATGCAAGTACACATGTAGGCATATACGTTTGCTGAGATTTGCTCTAGATCCACATGTTCTCAATTTACATTTATATAATTTTTAAAGAAAAAATATGAAAATAAGAATCAAATATTTTGGTGTTGTAAATTTACGCAGACATTTTCACAGTTCACACTTATACAGTGGAGACAAAATATTTTGTTTTATTCTTTCAGAATCGTCTAGATATCTAGAAAATGAACAACTACTTCTGAATAATCCACTTTTGTACTCAAGAAACAAGAAAATCTAAAAATATGGCAGGAACACAAGTATAATGCATGTGCAGATCACTTCATCTAAAAAAATGTTCATCACAAAACTGGAAAATGAGCAGAAAAGAAAAATAGTGGCTCAAAAAATGGAGCATGATCCATACAAAGATTTTATTGATTGAATTTTAACTATTTGGCTCATAACATTTACTGTGTGAATTTATAAGTTCTGTATGCTGAACAATACCACTTAAGTAAACGACATAAAAATAATAACGGAAATCACTATCAAAAGACATGAGGATCACCACAAGCTTGGATTAATGGAAAAGAAGTGTATTGATGACTGTTACCCTTCATAAGCTAAATAAGACCTTCATATTCAGAAATTGAATGCTTCAGACTATCAGATGCCACAAGCAAGCAACTTAGAATTTTCATTTCCATTTTGCCCTGTTGTCACTTCCACAAATAGTCTGCTGACCAGTGGAACAAAATTAAAATATCTAGAACAATTTTCATTCTCTGGACAACTTCAAAACCTACTCAATATCTTTAGCAATACCCAGAAAGAATTGGAAAAAGGGAGTGAGGAGTGGAAGGATAATAGTAATGAAATCAAGGAATATTATATTATTATTTTTCCCCTGCGTATGACTAAGCATTTTGTTATGTATTGTCTTTTTTTGAGCTAAGCAATAGTTAAGTTTCCAAGTTAAACTGGTTGGTCTTGTAAGCAATGGGCTACACCAATGCAACTCTAAATGTGGTCTGCAGATTATTTGCTGGTCAATAAGCTCATTGGCTGCTGGTCCATGGAGAGTTGCTAACTCTTTTGTATTTAAAAATTGATTCACATTTTGGATATGTTTTCACACCATGCTGTATGGAATGTAACAGTAGTTCTCAAATGTTCAAAGAGCTTTACTCACTGAGTAAATCTTTGCGGGTGAGTGGGTAGGGCAGTGACTTGATCCCCAGAATCATGCCTCAGTGAAGGAATAGGGGTATTTTTATACTTATCAGAGCTGGTGTCTGGGAACATCTGGGAGGGGGCTGTGGGAAGCTGTAGGGAGCACTGAAGAAAACTTGCAGGGTTGTCCTAGGCTTGTAAAGACTGACCCTTCAGTTTGAGTAGTACTGATAAACTCCATGGATGGTTATTAATCAATGAAGGGGGCAACTGAGAGTGCCTAGAGCACCGTAAAGCACATCTGCAACACCCAGAGAGAGGGTTGCCATAATTTTCTTCCACAAAATCAGGACAGGACTCTCTGTCCCATTTGCCAGTATGTGAACACAATCCCTCAAAATCAGGACTTTCCCTGTTTTTAGGGACATATGGCAACCCGGCCCAGAGAGCAGAAGAAGCCAGAGCAACTGACTGACAGGTCTTCCTGCACTGCTGCAGGCACCAGAGGATAATAGGTTAGGTTGGCTGATCTCAGCCAGCACAGGAGTTGGAGTGGAAGGGAGGAGGCAGTAGTGAGGCAGGAGTGGTGCAGGTCTGAGTAGACCCATTGGGACTGCTGCAATACCACTAGAAAATTTCTCCTGGCCCTGGGGTAACATAGCAGCAGCCACAAACTTGTGCTGGATAAAGCACACATGCTGGCCTGCTTGTTCAAGCACAAGATAGTACTTAGTTGTTTTGAGTGCTGTTCTACAGACTGGAAGGTGGAACAAAATCTTTGTAGCAAATGCAAGTTGTAAGAAACTTGAGGCATGCATTTTTTTCTTCTTGAGAAACTTGAGGCATGCATTTTTGGTGGTTTCTATTTATCTGATCAATCCAATATTATTCAGTCCAAATTTTATGGCATCTTCTTGATGTATGTGGACTGGACACTTAATGTAAAATTCTCCATATTTACTCAAATCTAACACTCACCTTTTCCAGCCAAATTTAGTCTCAAAAATTGGAGTATGCATTAGATTCAAGTAAATATGGGTAATTCAATTTGGGTAAACAAATGCAAAAAATACAGTATAGGGATATGCATACAGTTGATAGTATTGCACTGTCTGTTCCATTTATACTCCAACTTCCCCTTCAAGTTCCAGTTCCACAAATAGAATTAATTTGAGGTTGGATAACAAAAGATTGTAATAAGAGATTTCTGGATCAATCCAGCATTGTGTTCCCCATAGTGACCAACCAATTGATGCAAAACAATAGTTCCAAGAAAATCTCAGCCCTTGCAGGAATGCAAACTAAGAGACAGAAAATAAGGTTTTTCTTGCATAGGATTTGTTGATCAGTAAAGTCAATTTAACCTTCTCTCTGTGCTTCAGATGTATCAAATTAAATACACAAACATCAGACTACATCTTTGAATTGTTCCTGAAAAACCAGACTAGTCTGAGCAACGTACCTGATATACCAGTTATATTAACACAATAGGGTGGAATATGCTGCTCCATGGGCCATGGCTGCTTTGGAATACAGCTAACCAATATATTGTTTTTCACTTGGAACACAATTATATGCATATCTACTCAGAAGTAAGTTCTATTGTACTAAATGAAGTTTACTGCCAGGAGGGTATTATAGGATTGCAGCCTTGGTATCAAAGTGGTGAGAGATTGGGAGAATTTTTCAGTGATTGCCATTGTTAGGAAAACAGCAACTGTCAACATGGAAATGACAGTGGCTCTCTCAATGATCCATCTCTCTAGCCCAAGGTTGACCATATGACTGGAAAAACCCTATTTGTCCAGATTTTTATCCTCCTGTCTGTGTGTCCTACATTTTGGCTTCATTTTGAAACTTCACGATAGTGAACAGTACCCCATCATGCCATATGTCATTGGATTCGTATTGATGAGCAGAATTCATTGCAAAAATCAGTTTGGAGATATCTCCTTCCTATCAAAAGTTATGGTAAAAAACCGAAGAACAAAAACAAAAAATACATTTTTGGCAATTTTTTAAAGCGGGTAGGAATTTTGGCCTGGGATTAGGAATATTGACCCTGGGGTTCAGGAATTTTGACCCTGGGGTTCAGGAATAATCTGGTCACCCTGCTCTAGCCCTTCCTTGTCCCATATGTTGATATATCCTAGGTACAATTGCACTGCAAGAAAAAGTTATCTTTTTTTAAGATATGTTGCACTCAGTGTCGGGAAGAGTCCCGTGGAACTTCACTTAAAACAAGTCTAGAATCAGCATCACCATCCCTGCAACTGAAGTAAAAAAATTTTCATGGGGCATTTTACATATCCTCAAGTCACCCCTTTGTGACTCTATAGGATTTGAATCGAGTCACATGCCTTCTTTAAAAAACCTGCCATGTAAAAAAACAGGGCTTAAAACTCTTTCATTGTCCCCACCCATTTGTAAACAGGGCAGATAGGGTGAGAGTGGCATAGCAAAGGGGATGCTAGGAGCAGCAGTTGCAGCAGGTAGCTAGCTACAGGGGGACAACAAGCTGAGCTTGACACTACTGGCTAAAATTGTAAAAAAAGAGGGTATGTATGAAGAATAATAGCATCATGTTAGAAGGGTAACTTAATGAAGAAGGCAATGCAACAAACTGTATTGGAATATCAAAAGTAATAGCCAATTAACCAAAAAATGAACTGGATCATATCAAGGAGCTAGAATTGATAATAGCCTAACATTGTTCATTGAATAAAAATAAACTCAACTACAACCAAAATCATTCAGACACCCCCCATATCAAATCATAATGGCTGAGAAGAAGCTTTCATAAGATGTAAATAATGCATGCCTCTAAATTACTCTAGTATATCCAAACACACATATTTACATACTAATATGACAGCTACAAAAATATTAAATGAGTGTATTTGTTACTTATTTCAAGCATAACCTCAAAAAGTTACAAAAATGTATATTTAAAAGTATCTAGGCACATAGTAAAACCATGGATTGAGAGCGTTTTGCAAGAGAAGCAAACATTTCTAATAAATTTTGACTTGCAATACAAGCAATGTCTAGATAAACAAGCAAAAACAGTCCCTGCCAGTATGAGGCCAGTTTCAGCACTCTGCCAGCACCTGCTCAGCCTCTCCTAGAGACCAGCCTATGCATGTCTACTCTAAAGTAAGCCCTATTATAATCATTGGAACTCACTCCTGTGTAAGGGGGGGCAGATTGCAGCCTGAGAGACCAAGTGCAGATTACTTTGATTTTTTTTATAGTTTGAATTTCTTTATTATTTTGTGTTATCTTACAGTATTATAATCATTTTTATACAAATATTTTTGGGTTGTGGAACAAATCATCTGAGTTTCAATTATTTCTTATGGGAAATTTGCTTTAATATACAAACATTTTTTTTATTGCAAGCATGCTTCCAGAATAAATTCTCTTCATGAACCAAGATACCATTGTATTTCAATATTGCCTTTTTAATATATTCTCAGCACAGAACACAAGCAGACATGCTACTTGCAGGATCAAGAAAAAATTAAGGATGACTTTAAAAGAAATGTTGTTTGAAAAGTGGCCTTTTGATTTACAGTGGTACCTTGCATAATGAGTGCCTCGAATAGCGAGTGATCCACATAACGAGTTAAAATTTGTGTAAGATATTGCTTCACATAACGAGCATGATTCACATAATGAGTGCCCATTGGCTTGGCTCCCTCTCCTATCTGCATTCGCTGGGCTGTAGGAATGAGGCGAGACTTTCTCCTCATGCGTGCAGTACTAATGAACAGGCCAGCAGAGGGAGCAGAGGAAACTCTTCAGTTGGAGCAACAAAGATGGCTGCCTCCTGCAACCAGAAATCATGGCCAGCCCAGTCTCTGCAGCCTCCATCAGTTAGGAGGGAAAACTCCTCCTGCACCCCCTCTAGAGCCCCGCTCAAACAGACCCCTTCCCCCCAAGGAAGCCCCCCTGCCTGCACCCCACTACAACCACCCTCTTACCCCCACCACCACCTTCCCTGCCTGCAGTTTTCCTTTCTTGTGGGGTCCCCTGCCTGGACCCCACTACAACCACCCTCTAACCCCTACCACCACCTTCCCTGCCTGCAGTTTTCATTTCCTGTGAGTAAGCTGCAGTGGATTCAATGGGGCTTGATTCTGAGTAGTCAGCATAGGATCTGGTCCCTTTGCTGTTGCATACTGCCTATCTAGCTTGTATAAATAGATCTTACACACAGAGATTTTCCTTGCTAAAGATGCTCCAAAAGATACCAGTGACTCTTCTAGTGAAAATTAGTCATCCTTGGCCATAAAAGGTTTTTCTTTTCTTTTTTACCGTACGGAATATTACGGTGTTTTATTACAGTAATTGTGGTCTGTATTATATTATAGTGTTTTGTCATCATTTTTACATACAGTTAATATTTTTATATGAATATTTTTTGGGTTGTGGAACCAATCCTCTGAATTTTCATTCCTTCCTATGGGAAAATTCACTTCACTTAAAGAGTGTTTCACTTAAAGAGCATGCCTCCAGAACGAATTAAGCTCTTTATGTGAAGCAGCACTGTATATGTATACTAGCATGATACCTGTGCTTCATTACAGTATTTAACTTCTTTAAATCAATTTTGTCTTCAATATACTTTTCTTTGATTGCAGTGAACAGCTGAAGTTTAGTACATCTATCTCATGTCAGGCAACAGCCTGTAATTATTGAAAGAAGCCAGCCGACAGCATGGTGACTCCCTCTTTTACTCTATCCTTGCCCCAATATCTTTAAGAATTATGCTGTCTGCCTCAAAAACCCCTTTATATGCCACGGTTCTTTCATCCCAAACAATGAGCATATAGTCCCATAACAGCATATCACCAATGCAAGAGGATGTGACAATTGAGCCAATGCTTACAACTCTTAAGCCAGTGCCCCTCCCTAATTCTCATCTCACTGGCACACTTTTACCATTTGCTAACTTTGACATTCCAGATTAAGGTATTTTTGCAATGGGTGTTTATCAGTGCAACAATATCAAGAGTATGTTGTGTAAAATTCACAGTAAACAGTCAAAAAGATGACTATGGGCGCAATCCAGAGTAACTACGGGGAGTTCTTGCTCCGGTGTAAGAACAATTTGCTCTGTATTGCAATATGAATTTCCCATAAGTTTTCACTAGGTGGTGCAGTAACTACGGGTGCATGTAATGTCACTTACGTGCACCCGTAGTAACTCTGGATTGTAGGGTTAGGGTGAAATCCTAACCTTGGCTGGCACAACTCATCATCAGTCTTCCCATTCCCGTGGTGATGTAGGGAGGCAAGCACATTTCTGTGCACTGGCATAACCCTGACACACGAAGCACCCAGGAATGTCATATGGCACCCCCAGGTCAGCATAGAACTTATGCTTAAGCCAGCCTAACTGGAGTTTAGGGTTGCAGACTTAGGGCACAATCCTAAGCATGTCTACTCAAAGTCCTATTGTGTTTAATGGGTCTTAGGCTGCAATCCTAACACCCAGTTAGGCTGGTACAAGTCCTGTGCTGGTCTGAGAGTGTCGCAAAAGTGCTGTAAGCCACTTTCTGCACTACTCCTGGGGAAGGGTTAGGCCAGTGCACAGACACGCACTTGCTTCCCTACATTACCAAAGGAACGGGGAAACTGATGAGTTGTGCCAGCCTAGTTTAGGATTGCACCCTTACTCTTAGGAAAGCGTGATTAGGATTGCAGCCCTAGTAATTGGAAATTTCAGGACTTCCTACCCACTTTCCTAATTATTTTCTGTACTTCTTGTTCCATACACCATGCAATTGGCTGCAGGATCTTCTTTCCTGAGTGCCATGATACATGAAAGCATACTTTATATTTGGTGTCTGCTTAAAGTTGTCTTATTGAGAGAGAGAGAGAGAGAGAGAGAGAGAGAGAGAGAGAGAGAGAGAATAATCACCATAAAACATGGGAATGTACATGATCATTGTCATTTTCGTAGATTATATTCATCAATTGTAAAAATCTGCCTTTTTGAAACATAAGGTAGCAATTTCATCTTTATGTGACTTCTTTAGAAGAAAAAATGAACTATTGCTTGGACATAAAAACAGGATAGAATATGATAGGTTAAATATGAATTTTGTGAGTGTAAAATAATTATTTCATTCATTAATTAGATTATTTAGTGATGACATGATTTAGCTCTTCCTGAGATTTTTAGTTGCAGCAGCGTAGTAACATTATATTATTGTGCTTAGTCAAGCTGTAAATACAAACATACCAGTAATGCCTTACTTAACAGTATTGACAGCAAAAGCCTATGCTTGTCCACTCAAAAGTAAGTCCCAGTGAATTCAATGTGACATTCCCAAGTAAGCATCACTAGTAGATTGCTGTCAGGAGATTCCAATCTTATTCATGTTTGGCTAAAAGTAATACAGTCTTTGAACAATAGGCAGTCTATGCTGCAGTCCTAAATACACTTTCCTGAGAGTAGGTCCCATAGAACAGAATGGGACTTACTTCTGAGTAGAAATACTAGGGATTGCAATTGAAGATATATGAATAGGATTGCAGTGTATGAAGTCACAATAGCAGGCCTCCGTCAGTCTTGAAAGATTATGGTATCGTGCTCGATGCTGCATACGCTGCATGTGAAGCATGAAAGCCTGGGTTGGATTGTTATGGAGGATAGGCTGTGACCCAAGCAGCAAATCCCCCCTCTCCACACCACTGAATTAGTCCAATGGAAAGGCAGAGCCGATACAATTGGATCCAGCTGGTGTTGCAGAGCTGGGCTAAGGACAGGCGCTCACCCTGTCTTGTGGGGCCAACCTGGGTCTCAAACCCTGGCCTTCTGGTTTACAGGCACAGTGTCTTAACCTCTTGTGCCACCCCACAGCCACAAAGTCACAATAATGCTTTCATTTTAATTTTTTTCTAGTAAAAATGTAGGATGCAGATGTAATTCTGTTAGTCCAGTGTTTAAAATTTAACTATTTTCAGTAAATTCAGGATTACATTCTTTTAAATAAGAAATGCCTTGAAAAGGCAACTATATTGTACATTCTAAAAATTAATATGAGGTCAAAGCTTTGTTGATTCAGGCCGCACAGAGAAATATGTAATTTTGAACTCCCTTTTTAGAAAAACTGCACTCTCATCAGAAATGTCTTTTACATTAAAAAGCAATATTCTGGTTTCTTGTTTTTGCCAACATACACAAAGATGAGGCATTAAATATTTTTCCCTTGTTGTGCCAACTTGTATGCCTGCTTTGTCTCCATATATTTTAAAAGGAAAACAAAAAGGAATGAAAAAATAAAATAGTCTCATTAAAGGAAAGAGCGAACAGCATAAGCCTAGTCAATTCAAAAGTAAATCTAATTCAGTTCAATGAGACTTAGGGCAAAATCCAGAGTAACTACTGGGAGTCCTTGCTCCGGTGTATGAACAACTTACTCTGGATTCCAATATGAATTTCCCATCGGTTTTTACTAGGTGAATTTCCCATAGGTTTTCACTGCTAACTGGGCAAGAGACACTCTTTCAAGTGGGTGTTCCTCTTTTATTTAGCAGTGGGAGCGTAACTGGCCCTCCACACCCCAGCAATATCTGTTCTAGTGGCTTCTGCTGGTGTTCTTTTTGCACTTTAGATTGTGAGCCCTTTTGGGACAGGGACCCATTAGCTATTAATTAGCTATTAATTTTTTTCATTTTCTTGTAAACCGCTTTGTGAACGTTTCAGTTGAAAAGCGGTATATAAATACTGTAGATAGGTAGATGTAGATAGGTGGTGCAGTAACTACGGGTGCACGTAAAGTCTCTTATGTGCTCCTGTAGTTACTGGATTTGGGGGTTAGGCCGCAATCTTAAACCCCAGTTAGGTTGACATAAGTCCCAGCACAAGTCCCATGTTGGCCTGGGGGTGTCACAAAAGTGCTGTAAGATACTTTCCACCACTCCTGGGGGAGAATTAGGCCAGTACACAGACATGCGTTTGCCTCCCTGCATCACTACAGGAAAGGAAAGACCATTGGTGCTGGCCTAGATTAGGCTTGCACCCTAACAGCACAATCCTAACCATATCTACTCAAAAGGAAGCCCCATTGTGTTCAATAGGTCTTACTCCCAGGAAAGTGTCTTTAGCATTGCAGCCTTACTCTCATGAAAGCATGTATAGGACTGCAGCCAAAGGTGCAATCCTATCCACATTTTTCTTGAAGAAAGCCTCATTGACTATAATGGTACTTAGAATTTTTGAGTAGACTTGCATAGGATTAGGCTGTGCAATCCTACTCTCCAGTTAGGCCAGCATAAGCCCCAGCACAACTTCTGTGCTCTTCTGGGGGTGTACAAAAGTACTCTAAGTCACTTCTGCCCCACTCTGGAGGGGGGATTAGGCCAGTGTTCAGGCATATGCTGACTACCCCACACCAACACAGGAATATTTTTTGTAAGTTAAGTGAGTTATGCTGGATTAAATTGGTTAGGATTGCACCTTAAATCACCTACGCTGAACAATATTGATGATACAAAATCCACTGCATACAACACAGTAAGCCACATCTGAGAAAACCAGCAAACAGTATCTGGATAAAACCAGTGTTTACATGCACAAATATCTAAATATGACAAAAGATTTTAACAGCTATTTTTTAATACCTTTGCTTCAAAAACCTACATCTTTCCACCTAAAAGCAATGATTTCAGAATTAAGAACACCTCTTCCCCCTGCCCGGTTTAAATCTAGAGGGAAGAGATGTGCTGTTTTTCTGCTGTACATTTCTGACTGCCCTGTGAATAATTACAGAGTTCAGACTTGACTGTCATTCATGTACATCTATTCCATTCTGTGAAGAGAAAAATAAAATGGTTGCCTATACATTAGCACATCACCCATGGCTAGTGCAATGACAAGATAGATTAGGATGTATATTAAATCTCACACATGACTGCTTTTCTGTATCAAGGTAAAAAATACTTGCTCTTACATACATTAGGGACTACTGTTGGACTGACATCTACATTAATATTGACAGCATGTCAACATTTTTTACATTTACTAAGTCAATAACTAGTCTAAACCTGGTAAAACTTAGATAACAAAAATTGCTGGTTTTTGTTAAGTTTTGGTAAAACTTAGATAACAAAAATTGCTGTGGGGGAGCATGCAGAAACCTCACACATTGTTTTATTTTCTACTTAAAAAATCTTATACATGTTTGTATAAAAACCTTATACACCTGAAATGATGCTTGATTTTTTTTAATTCATTCACCCTGCAATATTGCAACCAATATATACATCTATGATTTTGTAACCCAGTCTTCATTTGTCAAGCAGCAGCTTTAACTGATAAAGTGTGCTTATACAGAAAGCAAACCCAGGCAGACAAAATGTTAATATTATAGGTTGATTATAAGGAGCTCTATTGTCATTTTATTACTTTTTTACTCTAAAGAATGGTCAGCCAACAAGTCTACTTTCCCAAAAATAACTAATGAATGAATGAAAATCCTAAAAAAATGCATACCCACCCATCTACCTATTTTGCTGACAACATACAAATGTTATCTATATTTTTTCAGATTAAAAAGTTAAAAAAAAATCTGAGTTGCTTAAAAGCTAGAGACGGCTTCCTTATTTACCTTGGCAGTGAACTATGCTGTAAATAAGCAGCCCTATTTCATACCAGACCAGTTCCTTGGTTTCATTAATAATTGAATATTGTTTCCCAATTATAGTTGCCAGTGTTATAAACATTCTAGCACCAAAGACCCTGCTGTGGAAATGGAAAGCACATCTTCTCATATATGGGTAGATATCAGCCCTCTTCAGAGCTCTCAGATGCTTGGAAAACTATTCTGGAAGGTTCCTGACATTCTTGTGGGTATTTTCTGGGGTTCTGTGGGAGGGAGAGATGCTGACAACTCTCCCCTCCATCAGTCTTGCCCATGCACCCTGGTCTGTCATCCAAGGCTGAGGCTTCACATGTAGCTTAAACATACTATTAGTTGCTTTTGAAGTGCCTACTTAGTTATGGAACCTTCTGACATGCACAAAAAGCACCTGTCATAATCTTGTAATGAGAAAAATACTATATTATAATACAATAAATGCACATTTGTTTTTAAAGTATCTTTACCTTAAGATGGTATAAGGCGCTCTCTATCTATCTACTCCTTCCCCTTTCTGCAGATGGAATATACTTGATCAAACCATGAGATTGAAGCTCATTGCTCCTGTATGCTTTGGGCATGTTATTTGGGACTCATCCTCATTGTTTTGCCTTCTGTTTTGAGGACGTTATGTTGCAGCAGCAGACATGGAATTAAACACATGATCCAGGATATTGCCTTGTATTCAATTTTTGTCTTGGACAACTTAAAACATTCTTTTTAAAACAATCTAAATGCTTCCAGAAAGTTTATAAATGGCATGAGAGCATAGAATCATAGAATCATAGAGTTGGAAGGGACCTAGTAGATCATCTAGTCCAACCCCCTGCAGCAGGAAATCCCCCTAGAGCATCCCCGACAGGTGTTCGTCGAGCCTCTGCTTGAAGATCCCCAGTGAGGGAGAGTCCACCACCTCCCTTGGCAATCTGTTCCACTGCTGAACCGCCCGAACCGTCAGGAATTTTTTCCGGATATCCAACCGGAATCTCCTCTCTTGCAGTTTGTACCCATTGGTTCTAGTTCTGCTTTCAGAAACAGCTATGAACAAATGAGCCCCTTCTTCCCTATGACAGCCCTTCAAGTATCTGAAGAGGGCAATCATGTCTCCCGTCAGCCTCCTCTTCTCCAGGCTGAACATCCCAAGTTCCCCCAACCTTTCCTTGTAGGGCTTCCCTTCCATCCCACTGATCATTCTTGTCGCTCTCCTCTGGACTTGCTCCAGCTTGGCTGCATCTTTCTTAAAGTGAGGTGCCCAGAACTGAACACAGTACTCAAGGTGAGGTCTCACCAATGCTGAATAAAGAGGAACTAGAACTTCTCGCGACTTCGAAGCTACAGACCTCTTAATGCAGCCTAAAATGGCATTTGCCTTCTTTGCAGACACATCACACTGCTGACTCATGTTCAGCTTGTGATCCACGGCGACTCCAAGATCCCGCTCACATGTTGTGCTGCCGAGCCAAGTGTCCCCCATTTTATACCTGTATTTTTGGTATTTATTGCCCAAGTGCACAACTTTGCACTTCTCCCTGTTGAAATTCATTCTATTGGTTACAGCCCAGGATTCTAGTTTATCCAGATCCTCCTAGAGGTTTCTCCTGTCTTCTGTTGTGTTTGCTACTCCTCCCAGCTTGGTGTCATCTGCAAATTTGATCAGGCTCCCCTGTATCCCTTTCTCTAAGCAAAAGTGTTACCCTGTTGCTTTCCCCACCATTTGGTACTTGGTATTTGACTGTATTATGGGCTATAATGGCTAAAGTGGTTCAGGTGCCATGCATGTAAATCAGCAGGCTGGGGTTCAAGATGGAGGGAGCTCCCATCTCTTGCTCAGCTTTTGCCAATTTAGCAGTTCAAAAGCATGTAAATGTAATTTGGTGGGAAGGTAACAGCGTTCTGTGTTAGTCATGCAGGCCACATGATCACAGATGTGTCTTCAAACAATGATGGCTTTATGGCTTAAGAAACAGGGATGAGCACAGCTCCCTAGATGTGGTCATGACTAGCAGGGTAACCTGTGGGGGACACCTTTACTTTTACCTTTATTTGGCTGTATAGTGCTGTAGTGGCTCAGTGGTTAAGATGCCATGCCTGTCAGCCAGCAGGCTGGGGTTCGAGAACCAGGTGCTACAAGATGGAGTGTCCCTTGCCCAGCTCAGGCCAACCTAGCAGTTCAAAAGCATGGAAATGCAAGTAGATAAATGGTTATCACTTTAGGTAACCAGTGTTCCTGTGTACTTTGGCATTTTGTAATGCCACCCATATGACCACAGAGATGTCTCTGGATAGCACTGGCTCTTCAGCTTAGAAATGGGGATAAGCACAACACCCTACAGTTGGTCATAACTAGCAGTAAAACCTGTGGGGGACACCATTACCTTTACTTGGTTATATACTACTGCTGTATGTAGTGGTTCTATTTTTTAAAGGCTGATAAGAGACGCTTTCGTGGGCAGAGTCAGATCAGAAGAGTGAGCTTTGGACAGGCAAAACAGAATACATTAGGAATGGTATATTGTGTGCAAGGGACAGAGACCTAAACCACCTGAAAGACAGCAATCATCATTGGTACACACCAGCATGTAGAGAAATCAACACTGAAAACTTTAAAAATTAGATTTTTTTTCTAATTAGATTAGATTCAAATTCAAATTAAAGATTAGATTAGATTCTACTAGATTTACTATAAGCTAAGTAAGTTATTTCAATCATAGGAATTGCAACATGGCTATTAGAAACTACTAAAGGCTTTATTCCTGAGCACAAACGAAAGTGCATTACAGCCCTGTATCGAGTACCAATGTTTCAAGTACTGCTCATCTTAGAAGCCAGAGAAGCTTTTGTTTAAGCTATCTTTTACAAAAGGCAACTGCATTTCCGTTGCCTGGTATCACTGCAGATGATGCAGGTTAAAGTGATGTTCTCAGCAATAATGTTCTCCTTTAGCTCCCTCAATTTATGCTAGCCCTTGATAACAGTGATGAAATAGGCAAGGGAGAGGATTTCTCAAACTATATGCCTGATAAAAATGGGCAAGCGTAAGAGATGTGACTGTACTCCCCTGTTAATGTTCTCCTAATTTATTCCAGAGAGTGAGGGGGGGGGGGTGGAGAAGAAATGGATGCTTCGTACAAAGACTCGGAATTCCTATTCTTAAAACTTAAGATATTTACCTCAAGACTTAACTGAAAACAGATCCTCAGATTATTTTGCATAGCAAAAATTTTT
Organism: Cryptoblepharus egeriae; assembly: GCA_030015325.1. Lineage (NCBI taxonomy): Eukaryota > Metazoa > Chordata > Lepidosauria > Squamata > Scincidae > Cryptoblepharus > Cryptoblepharus egeriae. Next base: position 29,296,700 of record JAREYC010000003.1, read on the forward strand.
TTTGTTGTAGTTCAGCAAATGGTAGAATTTAACACATAGTTTTTTATAAGAGTCCTGTTATGAAACTTACAGTGTCTTATATGTACATAAAAACAATGATACAAGCACTGTTAAAGGAATGTTGCTGCAATCCTAAAGAACTTTCCTGGGAGTAAGAACCATTTAAAACAATGAGGCTTACTTTTGCGTAGAGTAGTACTCTAAGAGCACAATCTTAGAATAGTACTCTAAGAGCACAATTCTAACCATGTCTACTCAAAAGTAAGCACCATTGTGATCAATGGCTCTTACTCCCAGGAAAGTGTCTTTAGGATTTCAGCCTTAGTCTGCAATCTTAAGAGCACTTTCCAGTGAGAAAGCCCCATTGAACTAAATGGAACTTACTTCTGAGTAGAAATAAATAGAACTGCACTGTTAATTAAAGGCCTTGTAACAGAACTGTCACTTTATAATGTCCCATAGATTAACATTCCCTAGATTATTTGATGCTGAATCCCAGCAAGACAATCTTCTTACCTCCGAGTAGGTTCATATTCACTAGAAGCAGCATAGAGTTCTCTGTCCTAACTGTTTCAATATGAGATGCATTATATGTTTTATATAATAAAACATAATTTATTAAATAATGGGGAAATTAATCTGTCAATTTTTTTCCAGTTCTTTGTTATAAGAATTTAATCTTGCTGGTGATGATTATCCTCAGTTGGCATGTGCTGTTGTCAAGCAGAGACCACTTTTAAAAGGCTTACTGCAGAATAGCTCTTTTGTTCTTAAATCATATTTTTAAGCAAAGCGAAATGATGCCCCACTTATATTTCCAATTTGTGGCATCCACATGTGGCCACATACCAGGTCACCAGACACAGTGTACGTTTCCAGAACTAAACCTCATAAATCTCCAGAAATTCCTCACATCTATTATGTTTACCTTCTGCAGCTGATGAGCCTGTTAGGCTCTCTATAGAGGAAATTACAAGCGCTCCAGAAGATTTGGCAAGAAGAAGCTAGAAGAAAACAATGAGCAAAGGGGAAAAAAAAACTTAATGGAAGCCATCTTATCCAGCTTTGGCTACCATATTATTCTGAGACGGCTACTGTTAAAATGGGAACACCTCTTAAAGTGGAACTATTTATACCAGACTGCTGCCAGCAATGCCAAAATTAAATGTATTAAACTAGTCTTAAAATAATTTATAGATTTCAACTAAAATGTGAAAATCAGTCATTTCATATACAGTACTTTTCAATTAAGAGCAAAAGAAACCTGTATCCAAGAAAATTACTTTCATCAGATGCCTAATTTTCTATTAATTTAGATCACTAAGGGCAAAATCCAGAGTAACTACAGGGAGTCCTTGCTCTGGTGTAAGAACAACGTACTCTGGATTCCAATATGAATTTCCCATATGTTTTCACAAGGTGGTGCAGTAACTATGGGTGCACGTAAAGTCTCTTATGTGCTCCCTAGTTACTCTGGATTTGGGGGTAAGGCTGCAATTCTACACACGCTTTCCTGGAAGTAAGACACATTGAACACATTGGGGCTTACTTTTGAGTGAACATGGTTAGGCTTGTGGTCTAAAACACCTTCCTTTATATGTCTGTAAACCAGTGATTTTCAACCTTTTTCATCTTATGGCACACCATTATTTGTTTTTACTATTGACAAGGCACACCATGCTGTTCAAATCCCCAAGCTTTAATAAATGTCCCTCCCCAAATTCCCACGGCACACCTGAGTACTATCTGCGGTACACTGGTTGAAAACCACTGCTGTAAACCAATGTAACAACTGTTCACTACAAAGAAAGTGCCAAAAGAAATTTCATAGTCACTTATTAAAAATACCACTGGAAATTTGGTTATCAACTAAAGTCAAGAGAAAAAGCTTATATGCTAGACACAGTGTACATAGTGACTGAAGAAAAAAAATTAAAAAAACTTCCTAATTAATCCTGTAAAAGGGAGAAAGCCAAAGAAAGCTAGAATAATACTTGTCTTGGAGTGTAGTTTAATTTGGTGCTTTAAAATTGTTAAATATAATAATTGCTCACAAAGTAATGTGAGATTTTATAATAAAATCCTTGACCAATAAATTATAGCTTTAAATGGCATTCAAAACAGAGAAAGATCTACCCTAGAAATCCATAACTGTGAGACTTACAGCACAATCCTAACAATATCTACTCAAAAGAAAGCCTCATTGTGTTCAATGGGACTTACTCCCAGGAAAGTGTCTTTAGGATTGCAGCAATAATCTCTACAGAAATAATGTCTACATAACAATGTGACAACATCCCTGGACCTGCAAAGGACATGCATTAAGGGAGCAGCTAAATACGACACTTGATAAAAGTCTGTTGTGAAAATGACATCTCTCTCTCTCTCTCTCTCTCTCTCTCTCTCTCTCTCTCTCTCTCTCTCTCATTTTTCTTTCTCAGCTTGTGAAACATTTATGTGGAGTAAGATTGGGAAAATTCACAGTATCAAGATGCTGTTATTCTTAGGAAAAGAAAACAAATTTTGGGAAGGACTTTGGAAGGAATGTTCATGTCTCAGAATGACAGCAACTTCACTAAATCCTCTGCCTAAGTGGTTAAAGTAACAACTCAACAAGAATTTTTAAAAGAGAAATATCTTAACGAATAGATGAATTAAGATAATATTTATAGGGAAAGATCATCCAAAAAGTATGTTCCTAATTTAAGCCTACATCAGTTTTACAGCCTCAATTTTGTCTCGCCTCTAAAACATTTACAGTAATTTTATTTAGCTAGCTAACAAGTCATAATTAAAGACACCCATAGGTAAGAAACTAAGGTTGCAATCCTTTGTGCATTTCCTGGGAGTAAGCCCATTGAACTCAATGGAAATTATTTCTGAATAGACCAGTGGTCCTCGATCTTCCTAATGCCGTGACCCCTTTATAAGTTCCTCATGTTGTGGGGACCCCCAACCATAAAATTATTTTCGTTGCTACTTTATAACTGTCATTTTGCTACTGTTATGTTATGAATTGTAATGTAAATATCTTGTAAGCAGGATTATTTTCACTGTTACAAATGAAATGTGTGTTCTATGCACACATTGAACACAATGGGATTTATTTCAGAGTAGGCATGCATAGGATTGGGCCTGAGGCTGCAATCCTATCCACATTTACATGGGAGTAAAGGCCCCCTGACTATAATGAGATTTTTTCAGAATAGGCATGTGTAGGATTGGGCTCTGAGGCTGTCAGTCAGCCCCAGTGCATGCGCAGCTACAGCCGGAGGTCTGGCAAGCCTGACCTGGCCCTCTGCACCAGAGGTCTTTTGGCGACCCCCAGGAAAGCTGTAGGTGACCCCCAAAAGGGTCCTGACCCCCACTTTGAGAAACGCTGGAATAGACACAAATAATATTGCGCTGTAAGTAACCACATATTTTTAAGATAACCTATTTTTAAGATAACCTAAGATAAACTTTTCAAAGTAACTTAAAAGACAATACCAGTGTTGACAGAACTGCACTAATAGTATCCTCTGCTGTTTGTGCAAAGCAGAAACAAAAGACAGACTATCATCCAGGCATTTCTATTGCTATTTTTCAAAATAGCCCCTGCCATGGGTTTTTATAATTGTTGTCTCCATTAATTGCAATCGAAACAGCCTAAAATTTGTTCATGAACTTACATACTTATCTCTGAGAAAAATCACTACAATGCCTTTGCAACCTATAGTCCCAAATGCCTTTCAAACAGTTTGGCCTGTAGCCAGGCGAGTGGTTGAGAAGGCTAGATAAGAGCCAATAGTTAAGAGAGACTTTAAAAAAATGTTCCATTCTAATGAATAAAAACTGCTAAACTAAGGAGTGTTAGCAAGGGACTTATAAAAGATATGGCATAGGTTATTAAAACACTATCCTTATTACAAGAATTTTTCCTCACTGATATCATTTAGCTTATTAAATGAGTTAACCTTTCTTTTTCTGCAGTTTTCTCCCTCTCCCTGTCTCCATCACCCTGCTTGCCTTGATATATAAGGCAACTGACAACTGATTTTCTGTGAGATTATTGGTAAAAGAAAATTAGACTGGCAGCGTACAGTCCCCTTTCCCCCACCATATTTGAACTACTACTGGGAAACTAGAGTTTTCAAACCTATGCACACTCAGCAAATTAAGTATATTTTTTTCCTCTTTAACTCGGGCATATGAAAAACCATTAGCATACATATAAGAATGTGGTTAATGCAAAACCTGATGTGGCAAAATCTACTCAGTTTCTAATATCTTCAAAGTACAGAAGAATAAGCCCTACAAGGAAAAGTTGAGGGGATCTGGTATGTCTAGCCTGAGGGAGAGGAGGTTGAGAAGGGTTATGTAGTGCTCTTCAAATACCTGAAGGGTTGTCATATGGAAGACAGGATAAATTGGTTCTCAACTGCCTCTGAGAATAGAACTAGATCAAATGGGTATGAACTGCAAGAGAAGAGATACTGGATGGACATAAGGGAGAAATTCTTAATGGTAAAGGTTGTTTGGCACTGGAGCAGATCGCCAAGGGCAATGGTAGATTCTTCTGTGTTGAAGATCTTCAAGCAGAGGCTTGACTGGCATTTGCGAAAGATGTTCTAGTTGGATTTCCTGCCTTATGCCAGTTTTTTTATTAGATGATCATCTGTATCCCTTCCAACTCTATCATCTTCTTGTTTATACTATATGATGTTGGCCTTGCAAATGAACTTTTCCATATGGAATTTTGTTTATATGGTAAAAGAAAAAGTCACAAAAGCGTGTATATAGGGAAATGGAACCTCAATTTCAGTTCCAGCACTACTACAGAACCACTGGACTCATGCATAGACACGTGTTATTTGGGAAAGTCTTTATGTTCCTGGTTCAGCCCCACCTTGTAAAGTGGAAATAACTGCAAAGTTGCTGAGAGTTGTGGATACCCAAACTGGGGGTTGAAACTCCCATACACATGAATGCCCAATTCGCTTTCCCAACACTGTGGGAAAGCAGTGACAAGACCTACAGGATTGTGTCCCTGCAAGGAAAGGTGGACTATTATTTACACTAAACTCAGTGGTAGGCAGAGTCCAGAGGGTGTAAGAAGCCCTGCTGAGTGTTTGCAGGGCTCCCCACAGCTTCTAAGTAGTGAAAGTTGCAACTGCAACAAAATGCTTCTGATTTATACATGATCAAACTTTCACTGTTTGGAAGCTATGGGAAGACATGGGAACCCCTGCAGTCACTCCAGACCCTGACCCCACATCCCTAGACCCTGGTAGCATCTCAGGTTAATGAGGAAATCCATCAGTATTTCCTCAATGTTTAAACTGGTACCTGCCACAGGTGAGTTTTAAAGACTTTTTGATAAGAGAATCAGCCATCTTGACTTTTCAATTAGTGCAGGTACAAGAATTAATGTCCTCTCCAAAGAAATTACCACCATATGTACCATAATAAGGGTGAATTGGTTTGCCTAGCATTGTAAAGTCAAATACTATGTAAATATTCTATTTAAAATCATACTGTATCCCCAACAGATTTTGAACAAGAGTCACAGTTCCAGTGCACCTTTTTTTCCCTGGGGATCATTGCACAATGGAATGTTCCGTGCCAGAACCTCTGCTCTTGACCATCTATTCTCGTCCCATGCTTTCCTTGGGAAAATAGTTTCCCTGCCTGTCTGTAGGATTGGACACTGCCATAGCCCAAGCAACTGAAGGCTGAAACAAATTTATCATCCTGATACCATTTATCAAATACTGTGTAGGAGGGAAAAACAGTTTCAGTTTCAAGTCAATTTGACAATT
>JAREYC010000003.1:29307500-29367500 GCA_030015325.1 Cryptoblepharus egeriae
TATAACATGTAGTATTGAAAGTGTCCTTTTGTTATGGGGGAATTGAAACAAGATCCCTTTTTCTTATGTAAATTAAGGAGCCATTTATACAAATTAGCATACAAACAATATTTTCTATACAACTCAGTTAACAAGTTAATCTTTCATGTTGCAGGATGTTCCCTTTCATGTTGCAGGATGGCCATGCTAACTGAAAGATTAAATAATATACCTGGCGAATTAAAATGAACGGAAATTGTATTAAATTTTGAAGAAAAAGGGCTCATTTAAAAGGAACCCTCCTTTAACAAAACAAATCCAGACTTGAGCAGAATACTGTTTCTCATAACCTGGATGTGTGAAGAACAGCAGGTCTCTGCCATTTTGCCTGCCCTATCAACTGTGAGTTTTCATTTGAGCTATTTTTCCATTTCAAAAAAACCCTCTTTTGCCAGTCCATCTTCACTGATGTTATGTCTCCTAAGCTTTCTGCCAATGCTCTACCCCTAAGTAAGCCAAGCATATCAAGTGTGCCTGCTATTCACAGGCTAATGAACAATGCACAAAAACAAAAGAAACAGCAGGACTCCTATTATCTGATCTTTCCTAAAACACAAAAAATGCCTTTTCTGGTACAGAGGAAGTGCCAGTAAGCCTGCAGGTGTGAGCCAGTTAAAAGAAAAGAGTTTGGCTAAATAGATTCTTTGACTGTCAGGGATTAGAGTCATGGCACCAGTGGTAACACACATCTTTTTCTTTAATTTAGAAAATTTTCTCACGAGTTTGCAAGAGTTCACCCCATCAGGGGCTTTCTGGGGCCATTGAAATGTCTTAAGTTTTAATTAAGTTGGAGTTGTCAGAAGAAAGCTTTTTTGGCACAGAGTCAGGGTCATTAATTACTGCTATCTTTGTTTCTTTCCGAAAAAAAAGAATTCCACTGACTTGTTGTGTCCCTTAAAGCCTGAATTTTCTTTCTACCCTTAAGTCTTTATTCATTTCCAAGCAAGTTTTGATTAAGGAGTTTACCAATTACTTTCCTCAGTCTGGCTTACAAACCTTATGGGTATTCTTCAGTTTAGAAGTTTTCCTCCATGCTGATTTGGGGTGCAGTATATATAGAAAAAGATGTTTGAGTGTAATTATGGATAATCTTAGAATTCTAGCTCTGTAATTCACAACCTCACTATGATTACTACCTTCACTTTAGCTATATGGCTAACCATTAGCATTCATATTCATTGCCAGAATTATTTGCAATAAATGTTTTTATTGCCAAAGCAGCTTGTCATGAATTCTATGACTATCATTTTACACTGAAATTAATATGCTCTTTGAAGGCAAAATCATGCACACTAAATGACCACTAATTGAAAACAGAAGGATCACCAAGATAAAGTTTTAAAGTTACTATCATGTCACAGGAGTTTGGTGTGGTCAACAAAATCACTTCTCTTTGAGAGACAGATTCATCTGCACATCCCAAAATGTGCAACTGGTAGTAGCAAAGCTATTAAATACACATAAACAGGTAATCTAATAGCTTTCATACAACAAGGTTTTGTTTATGTATGAGAATGCATACACAGCACTCTCTATCGAGAAGAGTGGGATGATAACAAGAGGAACTTACATTAAAAACATAAGATTAGTTTACACAGGCTGGCAGCATAGAAAAGGTACAGGTATGTATGTGATAGCTTAGTTGTAGAGTACATGCACTCTATGCAGTAGGCACTCCATTCACTCTCTGGCACCTCCAGGTTATGTAGAGAATGATTTAACCCTGAAATTCTGGAGAGCCAGTGTAAAAAATACTGTGTAACCAACCAGTGTAACCACTATTAACCAGTGAAAAAAATACTGAACTAGAGGAATGAATGGCCAGACTCAGTATAAGGCAATACCCTATGTTCATATGTATTAAGAACTTTGGTGTGGTTGGTGGTCTTAACTGGAAGAAATAAAGCAGAACAAACCTATGGATATCTACTCAGAATTCCATTGCATGATGTTCAACGGGGACTAATCCCAGGAATGTGTGTATAGGACTGCACCCTATGTTCCTTAACTGTATATACCATACTTGCAATAACGGTAAAGGCAGTTTAATTCATTTACGGACAGAAATGCAAAAACCTCGGGTTTGGGATTCACTATGCCATATGTCCTTGTAAAACATCTTTCATTGTTCAGGAGAAAGAGAAGGTTGCACTTACTCAGTTGAAAGAGAAAATACACTTTGCATGTCCACGGAAGCATGTTTAACATCATGCCACATACTAGAAATTATGCTAGGCTACGAACCCAGCTACAACTCATGGATCCCTGATGATCAGAAAGATTGGCAGAGGATTTGTCATGCCGTGACTTCACTATGCAGGTAACTCTCAATTACATTTCCCCTCCTCAAACCCTGTAAAGCAATGAATTGTTACCAGAGCCCCATATAGGATGTGTGAGGTCCTGTAAGCTGCTCAGTCTTGAAATGGTCTGGTAAATGGGACAAATTCTATGTGTTTTGAACAGTAGCAGCATATACACTCCAGCCACTGTTGGAAAACATATTCTGGCAGTGTGCTTGGTGCACTGCCCTAACACCAGCTGGAAGGCCAGAATCCATTTTGGTATGGTTGCTCCGGCAAAGGAGAAAGATTGGGCACTGAAACAAGGACCTACTGAATGACCTACACTAGATGGATTCACATTCTTCTTTCAGTAACAGGTCTGTTACTGAGGGCATTATTCACCACAGCTAGAATATGCTACTGCAAAGCAGCTTTGACCATGGATGCCTTGATCCAGGTGTTCCAGCTCTACAATGTCCTTAATTATAGAACATATGCCTTACCAATCACAATACTAAACTATTGTAATGAGCTTTACAAGGAACTGCCTTTGAAGACAGTCAGAAAACTTCAAGTGATCCGACATGCAAAGAGTAAAATTTTAACTGGTCCAAATTGAAAGGACACAAAAAAACATCAATACTAGAAATGCAACATCAGTTGCCTGTTTCCAGACTGAGTCCAAAGTGTTAGCTTTGACCTTTAAATCCCTTCCCAATTCATCAACAATCCACAGCTACCCCCAGTTACTTATACTGATAGGGATCAAGGATACTTTCTTGTATGTGCACTACAATCTGAACTGCAGCAAAATGTCACAAAAATCATGAATCTTCATGTGTTTTAATATGGAGTCTTTTAATCTCTGTCATTATTTATTTGTAGCCAGTACTATATATGATTTTTATCACTTTTTTTGCAGGTTATTGCAAATTGCTGAAAGAGCATGATACCATAGTCTTCCGAGACTGAAGGATGCCAATGATGCAAATTGCTGAAAGAACGTAGATATTTGATACCATAATTACAGGCATTTAATAAGATAATTAAAAAAATAAGAATGTGGTGAATGAACTTCAGACACTCAGAGGTGCTGCCATGCAGCCCCGAGGTAAGGGAACAAATCTTCCCCTACCTTGGGAAAGCCTCCATCACTGCCCACCACTGTTGAATGCAGCACACAGGATGCAAACCTAAGAGCACTTTCCTGGGAGTAAGCCCCTTTGAACTTAATGGAACCTACTTCTGAATAGATATGAATAGGATTGCACTGATACCCTCTTGTTCTGGTTGAAGCAGCCCTGAAAAGTTGGATTGGGCCCTAGGATAACCAGTAGGAATCTGCAGCTGACATAACACACTGCGGCAGTATGGCCTCTCTTCATCTCAAAAGTAATGATTCAGTATATAGAGCTTTGGAGATCTTACACGTTTGTGACCAGATCTGAAAAACAGAAGGCTTGTCTCCCTCATGTGCTGAGCTAATTCCAGGCGCACATCTTAGAGGTGCTCAGTAGGAACTGCTTCCAGCAAGGGGAATCTTGTCTGCATCAAGAGTGGAAATGCTGAGATCTACTCTACTACACTTAGTAGTAGCAATAAGGAATGCAATGCCAATGAGGAAAGATTTGCTTTCCTTAAAGGACTGAGCCAATTCCTACTGCTCTGTCCCATGCTGGGGCCACGGCAATAGGAGGAACAGCTCCCTGGAAGACAACAGCCAAAAGGTGATATCATACAGAAACTGAAAAATAACAAAGATGAGAGCAGAAACTTCCTAAATAATCTTGGGGTGCTATAGGAACTTATGTGCTATCTGTAGCTAATATTAGACTTTTAGTAGCTAAAATCATCTGATTTTTCCTTTTGGAAGCAACATGAGGGCTGAAAAAATGGGTTGGCAAAATGGGGTATACATTTTGAAAACAAAAGTGCTGGATAAGGGAAAAAATAAGTACGCTGAACTGACATTGCATAGTTAGTGACTAACTTCCAATCATTTCAATAGGGCTTATGCAGGCATCCTACAAAAGTCTTATTTAAATTGAGGAGTGATGCACAACACCAGTGTCACCCAGCTTAAGATATATAGGTTGAGTTGCAGATCTTCCTTTCATGAGGATTACATACCTACAGAAATATCCAAAATATTAAATCCTACATCAGTATACACATTTTAAAAAATCAGTAAATACCTCGTTGTATAGATTGCCATAAATATATATCAGTAAATACCTCATTTTAATAACACCCTCAGAAAGAATAATAGCATTATAAACAACAACAAAAATTCATTCGAAATGAAAATTTGCTTCTAGAAAACTTCCAGTTTCATAAAAGGCTGAAAATGACCTAGGATAAGATACTTATTTTGTACTATTGTTTTAAATAAAAATATTGGCAAAATTATATATATTTTTTAAAAATGCTGACTTGTATCTCTGATTTATGGGATATACTATGCTATTTTGAACTATTTGGCTCACCAGTGATTGCCCAGGGATAGCAAGGCTTAAGATGTTCTGTGGCAAGTATGAATTATTTTGCTCTTCCCTTGTGGTTTTACTTAATTTCTCTCTTTCAGCTACAATACTCCACATAAAATAGGAGAAATGTTTAACTTTTAAAGGCTGCAATCTTAAACATTTTCCTGGGAGTAGGCCCAACTGAATACAGTAGGACTTACTTCTGAGTAGACATACTTAAAATTGCACTGAGAGTTAAAAACCTCTCCTATTTTATGGAGAGCACAAGAGAGAGCACTGATCAGATGCAGAAACTTCAAAATGCATGTGTTTTAAAAAAGAAAAAAAGAAAATAAACTTTATAGGTGATCTTTGATAGAGGGAAATGTGTTTTGAGAGTATTCATCTAGCTGTCTTGCCTTGCAGAAACTGGTATCTGCATAGGTATTTCTTTAGTCAGCAATCCTAAATGCAGCTGTTAACTTTAAAACTTTGCAAATCTTTAGAATTTTTCACCTTCTCCGTACTTACTGTATACTGTGAAGTCACAGTCAATTGAGCTTCTGGAGAATGAGAAACTTGTGTGGAAAATGGAATAGGACTCACATCACTTGTATCTGAACTGGATCAAAATTTGAATAAAGGAGATTTTAAAAATCTTTACTGAATGTTACTGAACCTGTTACAGCATTTCCATAGGGAACAGGGCCACAGGAACAGGACAAAAGATGATTGGTGCTTTACCTGGGGACACATTCTGGGGACAATCTTCCTTCAATGGTCAACCAATGCTGGTTCATCTGGCACACTAGCAAAAAATTACTCCTCCTCTAAAGTAGGAGTGATAGGTCCCCTACAAAATTATTTTTAACCCCTACAAAAATAACATCTTTTTGAGGATCCGTTTGCTGGTTCCTGTGACCACTGACAAACTTAGGAAATTAGCAAGCCACTTCCTTCCTGATATGTTTTCTTTTGACATGGTCAATATATATATATATATATACATACACACATACATACATACATATATATACACACACACACTTGAGAGACAAGGCAATAGATTATTAATTTAAAAATAAAATAATAATAATAATGATAATAATGAAACTATCATAGCAGTCTCAAACTTCAAGAGTAATGAAGCATATATTTTCTTAATATTTTCCTTTTTTAATAAATTGGTATTCTGCTATAATTGGTTCTGTAGAAACAACTGGTGAATGATGCATCTCTTCAGTGTTTGATATGGATCTGTTGCTTTAGTCAACACCAACACTCAATATCAGAGTAATTGGAAGGCTTCTACTACATTAGAGATAAAGAAGATGGGATACAGACAAGTTTTTGATGGTAGGGAAGGGTGAGATTTTGAACCCCAAAGAGCTTTGCAAAGCTATTCTTTCTTCAGTGCCATTGCACAGTTTCCAAATTTGTGTGCTCCATGCTGAATCATGGCTGAGGCATACAGGAATCTTAAAAAGCATGGGGCGGGGGGGGGGGGGGGAGAGGGAAACTCTTTTGCTTTAGATCTGGAATAACAGCAGTATGGAACTGTTCTCATCCCCCATCCCCCTGACCCAATGTTACAAATCCCACTCATCATCAAGACTGGGGTATCTAAGAATTGTTAAATAGCTACGAGTGAAGAGAGATATGTGGGTGGTGGTATGAAGGGGGATTCTCACCCATCTGCTTCTTTCTCCCTGGACTCCATGGGAAGGGAGAGTAGCTGGCACGTGCACATACTATCCAAAGCATGGATAAGCATGCAATGGAGATAGCTTTTCCATGCTCTAGAACCCCCAAAAGCCAGAACCACAACTGTCTATTTTGTCACATCCTTAAACCAATAAAAAAATTAATCTCTACACCCAGCATCCAATAACTATAAATACACATTAAATGGCAAATGTGTAGAGAAATGTTTTCCATCCAGCTTGCAGTCAAAGAAGTGCACTTCTTAGATCTATTCTTCACAGAGGCACTGCATATCTCCAGCACACCAATCAATGTTTTTTTTTAAAAAAAACAATATAGCCAGGGAAGGATTGCTATATATGAACATGAATACAAAATGAATTTTCTTTCAACCATCTTTGTTTTCAGTTGAAGATGAGGTACCTAGTATCACTAATACTACTAGTGGCAAGTGGCAAATACTATTATAGTGGTGCCTCACGTAAAGAATGCCTCACGTAAAGTATGTTTCACGTAACAAACACAAATTTCTCTAGAATTCTGCTTCACGTAACAAACTGTGGTTCACATAAAGAACACATTTGTTGGCAGTTGGGGCAGATGCGCTGGCTGGCGTCCTGTTTAAAAAGCATCAGGGCTGCCTAACGCACCTGCCCATAGTGAAAACAACACTTCCATGCTGTTCCTCCTGTGGCCGGGTGTCCGCTGAGCAGAAAGAGAGAAGAGGGAAGCAGCCCAGGGCTAGCCAGAAGGGAGCAGGGGAGAGAGAGGCTCAGGATAGAGAGAAGGAGAAAGTGGGGAGACACTTTGAAAGTGTCTTGGATTGCAGCCTCCTAACCATGTCTACCCAGAAGTAAGCCCCATTGTGTTAAATGGGTCTTACTCCCCAAAAAGTGTCTTTAGGACTGCAGCCTAAGTAGACTTCGTAAGATCATGCACATTGAATGCATGTTTTGGATTCAAACCCAGTGTTCTGTCATCATTTTTACATCCAGTTAATATTTTTATATGAATATTTTGGGGGTTGTGGAACCAATCGTCTAAGTTTCCATTATTTGCTATGGGAAAATCCGCTTCACGTAAAGAACGTTTCACATAACAAACATGCCTCCAGAATGAATTAAATTCGTGAGGCATCACTGTAGTTTCCACTTCAATATTGTTTTCAGAGTTTCCCAGCACTGCTTGCAGATGGCAGGAATAAAATATGGAACATTCCACATGTAAACCAAATCATCAAGCTATTGATCCTCTCTGTCTACAAAGGAAAGAGGTTTCAAGCATATTTAAATTAATTTGTAATCAACAACCTAAGGATAGGGCGTACCTGAATTTCTAGTCAACAATAGATTTAAACAAAACCAACCACTAGTTAGTTTCCTTATCTATGCCTACTGTCTTTCTGGACTGTGATATCTCTAGCATGATCGTCCAGGGGGTGGTAGGGCAAAGAGGAAAGCCCTCCGTGGACCTGCCCTAAAGCAATCTGGAAATAGAGCACATAAGTAATCATTTCTGGATGTTTGAATATTTTTCTAAACAGTTCTTCCCAAAGACAGCTAGCTTAATTGTAGCTACAGTAGCTGCACATCCACAAAGTGGTTTTGTATTAGCTAATTAAATGGTTGCTTTTGGCTTAAGTTTTCCATATGAAAACTTCTCTGTTTACATTTTGGAAATAGATGCAGTGACAGACAAAAGTCTTTCAAGACTGATGGATGCCAAGTTGTAAGTTGTTAATAATATTTATAATAATTCTTTAAATTACCTTAAATATGTTAGTCAGCATACCTGTTATAACATTTTTATCAATTTATCGTAGTTCATAATCACCCTATCATGTTTTCTCTCTGTGATCTGACATAATAGTACTGGCATCAATATTTGCAAGGGCAGATAAGCTTATACAGAGAAAAGCTGCATTGCTGCCATGAGATTTTTTTCTTCTCCTTTAGGACCAAACTAAAGCTGAAAATAAGAATGTAAAAGCTATTTAAGAAGCCATGGATATCAGTCCCATAAATTCAAACTAGTCTGTCAAGAGCACACCAAAATCAAAATTAATGTGTTGATCAATTGTGGTCTCTTGAGCTCTCTGCTCTTCCAGGTGGCTGCAGTCAGATCTCTTGGAATAATGGAGTGCTCAAATCTTTGAAAGTTAATTGTACTGGATTACTGTTTGGCATCCAACCAACTGCTGGGCCTAGGGATAGATCATTTTATTTAATGGTTCATCACCAGGCCCCAAGCAGCTTGCAGGCATAGATCACAAGCCCATTTCTGCCAGGAAATAGTAAGAAAAGAAAAAAAAGGATGATAATACCTGCAAGAGATTCCATCTAACAGGTAACTTATCCACACATGTACATGTAGGCAATCTAAGCAGAGTTTTTAAAAACCTGACTGCAGGATTTTACCAGCCTTGCATGTATCCTACGCATATAGATACCACCTACATTCCCACAGTGAATTGCCACTAATGGAAAGCTTACAGCAACAAAGCAGGCTACAAAGCCTGAATGCTTGATAAAACTAGATTGACACTAACAGGAAGCAGTTAACATTGAAAGCTTCTAACAACTTGTATAAAGATCTTTTTGTCGCTTTGCATTGCATTCCCATTAACACTGTATTTCTAAACAATGTTAATGGGAATACTGAGCCGCAAAGATGGCTTTCCCATATCCATGTTTTTTATATCCGTGGGGACCCTGGAACAGATGTGCTGTGGATACTGGAGCCTGCCTCTACTTCTGATCAAGAATGTAAATCAATATGGAAATGAGTTGATTCCTTAACATGCATTCAGCACCTCTTGTCTGCACGGCAGTGTTAGAAAAGTAAGATTCCAATTTAATGTACACTTTCTAGGGAGTAAGCCGCAGTGAACATAATGGGGTTTACTTCTGAGTACACATTCTATGATGGGATTGCACTATTATCAGCAAAAATACACAATCACCTTGTACTTCAGAAATGTGATATTCTAGTCTTAACCATCAATCTACAGCTATAATGTCTGTGATGATGTCTATGATGATGTCTTTTGTTTCCTTATAATGAAGCACAGCATGTGGCCTGTCGGACCCAGGAAAACACACAGCGAACCAAAACAAAGAGGTAGTTCCTACTCTCTGGCCACTATTCACAATATCTTCATTGCTACTTTTTGTTGGAAAAACATCCCTTGCTTTTAATATGTATCTTTTACTCTTGGCAGTGCTGAAACTATTTGTATAGACATTAGAAGCCAGAGACTGGAAAGAACATTCCAAAGACAAGAAGCTTGCAGGAGAAAAAGTATTTGCATTCCTCTAGCCTTTTGGCTAAAAGACTGCCCAACAGACACACTGGTCAAAGGATCCTGAGCACTGAATTCACTTTATCCTCCTACTCCT
The DNA here is from genome assembly GCA_030015325.1 of Cryptoblepharus egeriae. Lineage (NCBI taxonomy): Eukaryota > Metazoa > Chordata > Lepidosauria > Squamata > Scincidae > Cryptoblepharus > Cryptoblepharus egeriae. Next base: position 29,317,392 of record JAREYC010000003.1, read on the forward strand.
GCCTGATCACACCCACCCAAAACTCACCAAAAATTCATTGCACCCTCTAATAATTCAACTGTCTGAAAAATTCATCCACAGAAAAAAGATCTCTAATAAGTCACTTTTGAATCAGACTGCCCTTAAAGAAAATGTAGTACATTTCCCAGCCTATCAGCCAGCCATTCAATTATCTAGGCTCTTTTTCCGCTGAAGCAGCAAGAGCCAGATAATAAATTGTAGTAAAGCACAACATAATGGGGGATTACACTTGTTTGTTTTGTTTATGACATTTTAGTTGCCTTCTTCCCAGAATTTCAGGGCATAGCATATGGTTCTTGTTGTCCTCCCCATTTCATTCACACAACAATCCTGTGAGGTAGTGTATTCACTTAGAATCAACATACAGGACAAAGACCTCAATCAATCATATTTATACCAACAAAACTTAAGGAAATTTATATTTTTATTTCGAATAGTTGGCCTTACCTTCTGTTTCTCTAGGGCTGAGGCAGGCAGATCTATCTTTTCTACCAGATTGTCCATGTCCTTTCAGTCAATTGTTGGCTCATAGTAGAAAGCCATCAGTGCTGTAGTACCTGTCATTGTTTTTCAGCAACATTTGTTTTTGGCATTTCACTTTTTAAAGGAAAGTTTGCATGCATGCAATTGTGCACAGCAAAGACAGGTCTGACTGCACACAATCAGACCAGTGCAGTTTCCACAGCTGGCAGATAGACTGTTCCTTTTGAATCACTGCTCTAAAGGTTAGGAAATCTTTATCTCTGCTCTCCAAAATCTTCTTGTACCTGATAGTGGAGACTTCAGCAACCAGAAGTGAGTCAGAACTTGGAAAGGATCCACTGACTTCACAAGCAGTTCTGGGCTTGCATGCCTTTGCCTGACATTAGAATCTACAGTATGTACTAATTGTGGATTTGTGCACATCTGGAGATCACATAGGTGACAGTTGCAGGGATGTAGCAGATAAGGACAATTCTCTTCAATCAAACTACTATTTTGTGACTGCCTGTTACTGGTGAACACTAAGATTCTTGATAAAAAAGATGCTTCACCCTATTCTTAAGGTGGCTTCCAAAAATCTGCTCATCTCACTCTGGGGAACCTCAAGGCAGTTTGGCTAATACCCTAAGAAAAAAAATTTCCAGATTTTGTGCTTACCAGCATCCAATCATAATCTCTACTTTCTCTGTTTGTAGCCAGGAATAACAATGACAATCACCAGGAAATTGTCCTAATTCATTTCACTCTATGAGACAGTTCAATGGTGACTGGCCTAAATGCATCTGTTCTAGTTTCTGTATATAAATTTTTGTGATTTCACTTTTATGAGCTTCGCTAACACAGGCACAAAGCCAAAAAATATTGTGGTGAAAAACAGCAACATTTTGGGGAACCTTTTGGGGAAAATTCATTTGATTTCTAATAATATTCATGAAAATAATCACTTCGTACAAAAATTCTATTCTCTTTATTCGAGCAAAACTTCCATTGTCTAGTGTGATCCTTAATGTAAAAAAATATAGACAGGGGTTAGAACATCTTATCTAAGTGCAAATGTGGAAATTCTCCTTGGATTGTTAAAGTCCCTAGGGGAACGCTTTCTGATACCACAAGCATTCAAGACACCAATCTTGGTTAATCACTAACAGGTTAACATCTCTGAAAATAATACTGTCTAACAAGAGAGGAATGTACAGTCTGGTTCTCATAAAATTTCAGACCTAGGACAAAACATAGGAATCTGGTAGGACTACTACTTAAAAAAATTAATAACACATTATCTGTCTGATAAAAATATGAACTGCTGTTATTAGCTTTCCAGACATGCTATGAGACTTGGTAGTTTTATAGATGGCCTTTATCATTATAAAAATTAAACATTAATTCTAAGTTCAGGTGTCTGGAGGAAAGTAGAAACCAGTAGTGTTGGAAACATAGTAACATACTGTCATTTTGCTGTATTTGCAGATGTTATCTCACATAAAACAAATGCGTAGTTCTCAGAACTGTCCACCAACTTAGCATAAACGTTTTGGAGCTGCATTTTTAACAAAAGACTCACTAGACAGATTGAAAACATAGGTCAGGTTATGTTGTGATGTCCTGATCCACTGTTTTGTGTATTTGGTCCAACCAATTACAAAACAGACGCTTTCCACAATGCTCTCCATTGTATGCTTGCATTAGTCCTCATTCCATAATCTTGTGGAATTGGTTCGCTGCATCTTCGCCTTGATTTACAAAAAAAATTATGGATTACCACTGAATATAAGCTGCCAATTTTGCAAGTCACAAAATAAGATCCTGATTCATCTGAGATACTGCAATCACTACCTACTTCTGAAAATAAAAAGTACCTTATAACGACAGCATTTATTCCTCTTAATACTTAGTCCTGCAAACAGTCATTAACCTGTGGCAAATAATGCCCCTAGTAATTCCACAGTTACTCTTCCAGTATTAAAAAGGCAGTGGTTCTTTAAAACTACCAGACCACAAATTAAAATGCATTAACTATGTACTCTGGGAAAAGCAAAATAGATACCTTCCAGATACCTTCCAGCTTCTGCACACCTAGCTAAGAGGAGCTGTAGTTCAACTATTGTGTTACTTTCCATTCAAAAGGTCTCAGGTTTGATTCAAAAGGTCCATTCAAAAGGTCTCAGGTTTGACATCTCTAGGTAAGGCTGAGAAACATCTCATGTTCCCTGGTAGCGAGATTGTGGACAAAAGTGGCCCAGAGTCACTTACTTCACATGCTGAAGGAAAAAATGGAAAGCTATCTGTGCATCAACCTCTGCATCAATTTGCTGTTACCTATGGATGCATGATTTAAAAAAAAAAATTTTTTAAAGGCAATGCACCACCAGGAAGCACTACAAGCACTACTGAAAAGTGGGCAAAGAAAGATTTTCACAAGTGGATAGGAGCTTAATTATAAGACTGGGAGTCAATAAACCATGTTCCTGGCTTATTACACGCACCGACCATGAGACGCACCAAAGTTTAGAGGAGCAAAACAAGAAAAAAATATTCTAAACCAAATGGTGTACTAATATATTTAATAAAATATAGCAGAATAATATTTCAATCATGTTAAGTCAACAGTGGTATTAAGAACCATCATCACTGTCATTAACAAATGAGGGAAGACTTTAAGCTTCAAGCACTCTTCTAATTTTCTGGAAACCCCCAAAACTCATCATCTCTAGTGTCAGTGATTTGTGACTTTTGCACAAATCTCATTGCAAATAGTCCAGGAAGGCAGGTAAGTTGGGGTGGGGGTTTCTTTTGGGGGGTAGGTAGTGAAAGGTGAGAGGATCTAGATAGATAGGGAAGAGTGAGGGAGGCACAGGGCTGGAGCAGCAGGGACCAGGTCTTGTGCTTGTCTAATTTGGAGCAAGTCTCCAAGCCAGGGTAGGCTGCTTAGGATTGCAACTGTGCCAGGGTGACCAGATGCCAAACCCAAAATTCCTGAACCCAAAGGCCAAAATTCCTACCCACTTAAAACATTGCCAAAAAATGTATTTTTTGTTTTTATATTTTTGATTTTTACTTTTTTGGCCATAACTTTTGATAGGAAGGAGATATCTCAAAACTGATTGTTGCATTGGATTCTGCTCTTCAATATGAATCCAATGTCATATGGTATGATGGGGTAAGGTGCTCCAGGATTGGCCCTATCATTCTATAAGATGCACAGACATTCCCCTCTCCCTTTGGGGAGAAAAATGTGCATCATAAACCGGGAAATATGGTAAATTTGTTTTAAATCAGGGGTCAACAAACGTTAGAGCAAAGGGGTCATATGTTTGGCAATGACACCATTTCACACTTCTGGGTTGCCAATCACCTGGTAGCTGCAGGTGAATAAAAACTTTTATTTTGTCACGCACCAAAGAGCAGAGCCTTCTGCACAGGTTTGCAAATTCCCTATGCCAGTGTGATGCCTTGCACAGGGAACCCACATACCTGGGCGGGCAGTTGTGCTGGGTTGGAAACTTTGGCTGAAATCCTATCCTCCACTTTGACCACATAGGTTCTGTACAGGGTGACCAAACAACCAGATTTTTCTGGATTTGTCCTCTTTTTTAGCCTTCTCTCTGGGTGTTTTCCAAAAGGGCTTCATTTTCCTTCATTTTGGAACTTTGCAATTGTGTGCAGGACCCTGTCATGTTGTATGTCATTGGATTTTTATTGAAGAGCAGAATCCAGTGCAAAAATCAGTTTTGAAATATCTCCTTCCTATCAAATGTTATGGCCAAAAAAACTAAAAATCAAAAATATGCATTGAGCTCCATGGGAAAGTGAAAATTCCCAATATCACAGCTTTACTCTTGAGTAGGTAAATGTGCCATTGTCCACCAGAAAGGCCAGGCTGAGAGGAATCTAAGTCCTTGTCCTCCTTTTGAGGTTTGGGCATCTGGTCATCCTGGTCCTGTGCTAATCTGGGGATGTCAGAAAAGTGCTGTAAGGTCCATACTCCTGGGGAGGGGGATTAGGCCAGTGCACAGGCCTAACCAACATCTTAACCAACATCCCCACACCATCATGGGAATATATGCCAGGTGAGTTAGAATTGGTTAAGATTGAGCTCTATGTGGGCAGATGACTTTGGATGACAAGGTAAATTTGGCCTATATTCTGGAGATTGCTGACTCATTTCATAAAGCCTTATGTTTTTTCTTCTGCAGTTTTCCAAAAATCTTTTTATTTGTGAAAAGAAATAAGGGTCAAATGATTCCTCATCTATTATTTGTCAATGATGGATATTTTTTATTACAAAAATTATTTTTTTTAGACGTTTTAAACACATACCAACCTTAGTTGGATCTAAGCCAGACAGAAAGAAAATTTCATCTGAACAGACACCCTATAAACACATGTTACCAGTAACCACTATTGAGCATAAAAAATAAATGAAATGCTATACCTTTGGCAACGCAGTGCTTGGCATTTTGTCAAGGATACATAGGAGACAGGTATGTCTCCTATATCGTGCTCCAGCCTATCTAATAAACATTTTTACCATTTACCAAAACGCATTTTTGCAAATGTTAAAAATGATACAGTTTTTATCACAGAGTGATAAAAAGTGATACATTAATCAATTAAGATTCTACAACTGAATGCAGGTGATAAGTGTTGATCCACTTTTATCACGCATAGCAGTAATGAAACAGTGCAAGCAATTCTACATACATACAGGAAGAATATCAACATATTTTCTCTAAATATGTCATAAATAAATGGAACATTAATGGAATGTTCTAATTAGATTCAGAAATTACCCAACTCACTAATTACTGTTTTTTTTTTATAGGACAATTCTATGGTCTCAAATGTTGGGTACCTGCTACAGCCAATCTAACACTAGCATGATACGCTTTGGGCAGTTAAGTGGGTTTACTCAACAGCCCTAAGATGCAAGTATTCCTGCAATATCTTTAACAACTCAACTGCCACCTATAATAACATTCCGCACAAACTGCATGGTCGGAAAGGAGATCTCAAATATGGCAATGTATTTTTAAAATGAATTAAAAAAACAACATTACAGGATGTAACTCACATATACGCTCTCCACACAATACACAACTCAGGGAACTGGAAAAAATGAGGCCAGCATAAGACCTGGCACAAGTCCTGTTCTTATCTGGAGGGAGGTGTCACAAATGTGCCATAAGGCACTTCCGCTATACTCATGGGGGTTTGACCAGTGCACAGAGATGCACTCCAAATACTACCACAGGAAGAGGGAGTAGGTGACTTATTCCAGCCTAAATTGATTAGGATTATGTCCTACAACACTTCCCACTGCACAATCCTCCATAGCACTGCAGGTGGGAGGCCATCATGAAGGACACAAAAGTGTCCCTAAAGAAAAAGTGTCCTCGAGGTGTCACTGACGATTCCCTGTCTTTGACTGGGTGAGCTGAATACAGACCAGCACTGGTATCGGGCCTTTGTGACAGAGTGGTCAACTTTTTCTCTATTGTCACATCACACATGGATCGCAGAAGAATGTGCTCCTAAAATTTAAAAACGCAGGTGTCCTCCATAAATGACACATGCAGGCAAAGACCAGGTAAAGACCAGCACCAAGACACAAGCTTCTTTAATCATCATTGAGCAGAAGACAGCTGCCCATTGGCAACATAGCAGGACAGTACCAATCTTGAAGAAGAAAGGCATCCCTGCTGATTGTGTATATTATTGACCCATCTTTCTCCTCTCTCATACCATGAATATCTTCAAGACACTCATCCACCACAGCATTCATGATGTTTCCAATTCATGACAATTGGAATTTCCAATTGTCATGACAAATCAAACAGACTTTATCAGTGATTATGGCACAATAAACACAATGCATAATATCTGTTTTCCATTTGAGAAGCACAAAGCAAAAGCCACTGCACATCACCTTCATTACTCCTAAAAAGGTTTTCAGTGTGTTCCACAGAATGTTATTCTAAAGAGTGTCAGAAGACCTAGTTTGATGGGTGAAGCTCTTGTACAGAGACCCAAAGAACTGTATGCAGACCACTGCCACAATGTCAAAAGATTTTCACATTACCAGTGGTGTCCATCAAGACTCAGTGCTCTTTCTGCTGCTTTTCATCACAATGATAGATGTCATCACCTGTGAACTTCAAAACTTGGTGCCATGGATGCTCCTCTATGCAAATAACATCTGAAAACAAGGTCAACTTCAACAGCAAATACAAGCCTGGAGCAACCTTATGACAATACGTGGCCTCCAACATCAGGAAGAACAGAGATCCCAGTGACTTTGGGACAATTTGTGTAAATAGTACTAACCTGCCACATTTTAAGATATTCTAGTACCTTGGCTTGACAACTGTGGTTGACAGCAGCCTGAGTCATGAGACCACCATGCAAGTAAATGCAGCTTGGACAAAGTGGTGCATGATGACCGTGTCCTCTATGACAAGAAGATCAATGACCATCATAAATTGAAGATCTATTGGATGTTCATCTGGCTGGTTGCACTTATGGTGCTGAATGCTGGTTAACAATGGAAGAAACTGAACTTTGACTTAGTACCATGGACACAAAGATGTTACATTGGATGTGTGGTAGCACTTGCTTTAACCACATTTGTAACAATGACATCCATCAGCATATGGTATTTTTTCAATTAAGATGAGAGACACTTGACTTCAGTGACATGGCCATGTTCTGTATGCAAATGTTGACACACCAGCACAGAAGGACCTATAGTTGGAAGTCAACGGCAAATAACCAAAGGTCAACCAAAACAGCACTGGCTTGATACACCACAGAGCAAAGTGAAAACCACCCACCTACACCCAGACCAAGCCCCCACTAACCTCCTCCTCCTCAATTGTTAAAAAAAAAACCTGATGGTGTACCTTTACAAGTTTACCACCTTGCCAGTGTGCCATGAGTCAAAAATGGTTGCAAAGCACTACCCCCAATATTACTGCTGTTTGGTGGAACAACAAAATCTTAAGAGTACAGTAGGATCCTTCTCTGCAGTCTCCAAAAATGAATCACATGAATACATAACTTTGAGAATATGTGGGCCAGTGCCCACTTAGCTTACTTCTGATCCAACAATACTCCAGGAAGACTTCTTTGTTCAGTTCCATTCTTTTTATCCTACCTTCAGCAAATTTATTAGAAAAAGATCCAAAATCCACTTATTCTTCTGACTCAGTCTTCTCATCTCCTACTTCCTGCAGCACAGTGCTGGATTTATCACAGTAGCAGCAATAATTGGAGGTGAAGAGAAGATCCAGAGAACATTTGAGGATGATACCATCTTTCTCATCTTTGTCATTATTGGGAGTTGCGTTGATAGTGAACCCATTTCTATTCCTCCCCAGTGTACGTGCCTAACAACTGAGATACAATAATTGAGGTAACAATAGAAAGCATGGTTGGTCCCTATCTGCCAAATACGTGTCCTTCTGTTGCCCAGTAGTTCACTTCTTATTTCATCACAGTATTTAAGTACTTACTCGATAGTTAATAATGGTGATCAGCTGCAAACCAGTGTAATAAGCAAACACCAGACACAGCTAACTGTGGAAAGTTTTAAAGAAGTGTAGATTAACACATTTAAAAGACTATATTCAACATTTCTTTCCTGTAAAATATGTAATGCAACATTTTCTAGAAGAGTATCAAACAATGTGACCATAATGTTATTTTTTAAAAATTAAAGAGCATCCTATGTAATATGATACAGCAGGCTGAATATGCAACATGGGCAGAAATTCAATACACAATTATTAACCAGGAGAAAATCCATTGAACTTAATAGGCAGACTTCTGCTAGATGCGCAGAAGATTGTACTGCTGAATTCTAGATTCAATCCTACCAAAGTTATCCTTTCACCATCTTGGAGAGACTCCTTTTCTATCATGCAGTGCAGTTGACAGAATATATGGTGTTACTGAGGTTGCAGCAGAGGAATATTTTGGATTTCTATAGCGCAGTAGCTAAGTGCATGCAGTGTTAATCATGACACTATATATTATATGAAGTCCCTATATTTTTTTTAAATCCAGCTGCAATTTGCCATCATTTAAGACATTATTAGAGTCAATATGACCTGGAGTCAAAAGGTGAGGATATGTAGAAAAAGAAGTGCAGTTCTGCCAATGCAAGTGCTTGTCGCATTGGCTCCCAATTCACTTTCTGGGGAAAAGTAAAGCTACAATATAGAATAGAGTTGGTAAGGAAATCTACCGGTATCTTTTCTGCAAACTTTGGAGTCACCCCTGCCATTTTTGCAAATCTATTTTGTTAGAAAGTTAGTTTCTTTATTTTAAAATATCATATTTCCTCAACACGGCTATTCTTTGAGTCTGCTTCATGTTCATAGCTGGAGGACACTTAATCGCTATAAAATGGCCTCCCTCGGCGATTTCAATGTCTATTCTTTAAGTAAGTCCAACACTTACAGGAAAACATGCAATGAACTAACCAGAATTGATCTGTGGTACACTAACCCATTGATTTCTGTTAATGTAAATTCTATTCACTGATTTACAAAATAAAAATAGGATGTTCTTTCCCCCATGTTTTCAGTATTTGTTGTTGCACTCGTTTAAAAGAAAACCGTCTAAGGTTCTCAACTAGATGTAAATGTGTTGTTAGCATAAAGTCATTTTTTTAAAAAATTATATTTTAATCCCCAAGGATAAACATTTATCCCCTAAGATATGGGGATAAAGATTTTAATGGCATCTTACTTCAGGATTCAAAATAAATAAGGCAAAGATGAGTTCCCATCTTCTTAAAACGAAATTACAGAGATTAAAATATATAAACACAAAATGAATGTATTCCATTTGCATATTATATTTCCCTCTTAAAGTTGATATAGAAGATTAAGGGTCAGCATTTAATCCTCACTATCCTAATCCCTAAAATTACAAAGACAGGCATAAGTGCATGTCTGCTGCACTAAATTACCTTGAAAGAAAGCAAATTTCAAATGAAAAGGGAAGCATATTTATATTATGGTGATTTAAAATCTGTCGCCTAAACATATCTTCTCTCCTCCATCCATTGACCTAAATTGCACACTAAAAGCTTGCTTGTCTGCAAATGGGCAGCTAACACTTTGAGACAATCCAGAGATTCTTCACTTATGCAGAAATGTGCCAACAATTTTTCTGACTACAATAAACACTGTCTTGTTCATGTTCCGCAGAAACAAGAGACATGTTATAAAACAAAATACATTTTTTCCTTCCTTTTCAGCTGATTTTCAAGATACAGTTAATTATTTCTTTTTAAAAACCTATTAAAAAGGGATAAAAGATGTATCTTTCAAAAAGGGGTGTGTGAATTTAAACCAGGGGAAATACAATGTTCAAACGCAGAGCAAGGAGGAGTATAAGCAGCCGGAATTTTATTTTAAAAACTGTGAACGTGAAAATATTTTAATGTGCTTTACCACTGTAAGAAAAATCATTTGGCTGGAACTCAAAATTTGCAAGTAGATTTCCTCTAAGAAAATGAGAATGTCTGGCCCTGCTCTTCCTCACAATAGGCAGCTCAAAAAGGACACAATCCAGAGTAACTACGGGGAGCCCTTGCTCTGACATAAGAACAATTTACTTTGGTTTGCAATATGAATTTCCCATAGGTTTTCACTAGGTGGTGCCGTAACTACATCAACGTAAATGTCTCTTAAGTGCTCCCGTAGTTACTCTGGATGTAGGGGATGATATTAGGGCTCCATTGTAAGGATCTTAGGACCACCAGAAGCCATCCTAGGGCTGTCATTTAGGGAGAAGACAGCAGAAATATGAAAACTATTTGTATCTTATTGGAAGTGTCTTCCACTCACACTAGGGTCTGTAGAAACCCAACCCGTTATCAGTACTATTTTGCAGATTAGAAATGGCAACACTAATAAACTAGAATAGAACTAGAATAAATGGCAACTCCAGTACCAGAGCAGTCATTGCTAGGTAGCAACTTCACACAGGCACAGAAGATGATGGTTACACTGAAAACTGACATCCATTTCTTTGACATCCATGCCAAGATGCTGTATGCTACACCATACCAGCTAAAACACAATGGGTTTTCTCTGGGTTCTGCCTATTATGTTTGTTATAAGGTTGAATTGATAGAAAAGATCCAGCATATTGACACTTCTTTTAAAAACTATCCATAGACTATAACATCACTAAAACGAAACAGGGTTCACTGTAACCAGGGCTATAATACATCATAAAGTATGCATAGTATGTTGGTCTCACGACTGAACAGCTATACATTTGAAAGCTTCTCAAATCCAAGATATTGTTCACACTCATTCCTTGTTAACTTGATCTATCTTCTTACCCCATTGTGTTGTTGTTCCTACCCACATTGTGAATGATTGTTGATTTTTGATTGCCAATATTGAAATTTAGACTGAATACTCTTTGGGGTTGACCTACCTTATTTTGCTTTTTACCTTGTTAACCACAGTGCATACAGATATACATAATGTATACACACTGTATACAACCACACTGCATACAGTGCAATATTGTTAAAATAGATCTTATCAACAATATTCAGTTATTGTAATGGACACAAACGGCAATGCTGGTCACCACCAGACAACAAGCAGCCCTACCAGGCACCGGGCAGAAACAGGCATTACCATGCAGTGGGCATTAGGCACTGCGGGCAGAGGACACCAACATACACAGGTATCCTTACCAGACACATGGCATCCCCAATGGGCACCATCAGGCAGCAGCACCAAAGGGCACCAGTGGGGAACAGGCACCAGGGAGCAGTGGACACCACCAGTTACCACCAGGCACCAGGCTTCCATCACAGAAGGAATACCTTCCCCAAATTTCATGCTTCCAGGTCTGACCATTTTGGCTGGGCACTGATGAGTCAGTCAGTCAGAAAGTGACTCTTCGATTTTTAATATATTGATAACTTGTACATATATACTCCAAACATTAAGACTGATATTTTTTGTAAAGTACATGCAAATACGTACTTCTATTGCCTAAATTAGCTTATGAAATAGTCAGAGCTCAATGTTAATACACAAATTCTTGTGTGCTTTATTAATAGTTGCATTCAAGTTTTATCTCCATCCTCAAAAAGGCAACTGATTGCTACAGAGAGAAGCATATAACTTCCTGGAAAAATTGCAATCACACTTGCATGTGTAATCCTATACCACTTACTCATGCTAAACTCAAGGGCACAATCTTAACTTTAGACTGGCATAACTCACCTGGCATATGGTCCCACGGTGGTGTAGGGAGGTTGGTGTAATCCTGTGCACTTGCCTAACCCCCCTCTCCCACCCGGAGTGGGGCAGAAGTGCCTTATGGCACTTTTGTGACACCCCAGGTCTTGACATAAAGGACCTACGCTGGGGCTTCTGCCGGCCTAACTAGAGATTAGGATTGCAGGGGCAGGATAGGAAAGGTTAACATGAAAAGTTTTAAATCATCAACCTTATTAGTATGCACTGTATATTAGGTCAGCCTTTCCTGCTTAGTGTTTCAGACCAGTTACTGTGTGATCTAAGACTAACTTTCATTATAACCATTTAAGGAAAAGATCTGATCAGGACTGGTACTGAAATAACTACAGGATTCAAAATACAATAGAATTCCCTGTACGTATTTTAAAACAAGACATAATTAAAACCATCAATCATTTTAATTCATAAGTATTTAATAAACTGAATATTTGGATATTTAGAATTACATTTCCCAATATTTCCTAAGACCTGAAATAATCACTTTTTAATACAAGGATCACTTTTTAATACAAGTGACTTGACCATAGCTGTGACCATAGCTTGAGCATTCATCCATCCATCTATCACTTTTCAACTGAAATGTTCACAAAGCAGTTTATAAGATAATGAAAAAATTAATAGCTAATCATGTCCCTGATGCATTTTACATTCTCCTACTCTACTGTACTGCAAGATGGGGTGAGCTCCCACCCTTAGCCCAGCTCCTGCCAACCTAGCAGTTTGAAAGCATGCAAAAATATGCAAATAGATGAATAAGTACCACCTCAGTGGGAAGGTAACTGTGTTCCATGTGGGCCACATGTCCATGTAGGCATCTTTGGACAGTGCTGGCTCTATGGCTCAAGAAACAGCGGGTGAGCACTGCATCCTAGAGTTGGTTTTAGCTACCTTTACGTTTACTCTATTGTAGAAAGATTAACTGTCCCTGAAGAAATCTAATGCCTTTGAAAACAAATTGAAATGCTTAAAAACAAAACAGGCACAATGAAAACATAAGGTACATATGAAACAGGGCACAAACTTAGGGCAGTTTGGCTTCTCCCAAAGTACCATGGAAATTTTACTTCTCTCAGGGTGCAATCTTATCCAATTTAGGCCAGCACAACTCACCCACCTCCTCATTCCTGTGGTGATGTAGGAAGGTGCTAACTGTGCACTGGCCTAACCATCCAAGAAATGGTGCAGAAGTGTCTTGCGGCACTTTTGCGACACCCACAGGCCAGCTTGAAACTTGTGCCAGGATTTATGCTGGCCTAACTGGGATTAGGATTACAGCTTCAGGGTTCCTTAGGAACCACAGTCTACAGGGTTCCTTAGGAACCTGTTGCATTACTTTAAAATTTGTCATATAGCTAGTACCTCAACTATGGAAAGTACTTCTGTTTGACTGTGGTGCGGAGGGGGTTGTTAAAGTCTTTTAATGTTCCTATGCACCCCAAATAATAATATTCTGGAAGGATGTCTGACCTTCAGGACCAGATTTGTGGTGAAAAAGTGTGTTAAGAAGGTGGAAACAATTGCTTGTGTGAGCACCCTTGCAGTTTCTATTATAAAACAAAAGCTACAAGTTGTTAATAACTTTGACCTTTTTATTATTTGCTTCTGCTCGTTTTTTTTCTTTTTAATGATAAACATAGGCTGCAATATTAAACTCCAGTTAGGCTGGCCTAAGCCCTGTGCTGCCCTGGCGGTGTCACAAAAGTGCTGTAAGGCACTTCTGTGCCACTCCTGGGGTAGGGCTTGGCCAGTGCACAGACATGCCCTAGCCCTCCCTACATCACTATGGGAATGGGAAGACAGACGAGTTGTGCTGGTAAAGGTTAGGATTGCACCCCAAATGATTATTATATTATATTAATGATCTATATGTACTTAGTAATGCAAAAGTAAAGCCCTTTCCAAAATAAGAATGTTTCTTGTTATATCAGTGTTTATATGCTGCTCATAGTAAGAACTATGGAACATAAATTTTATTAGCATTTCTACCATCAAGTACTAAGTTACCAAACCAGGAACAATTTTAGGAACAATTTTCATAACAGTTGACAAATAATTATATGGATATTAATAGTTTGAATCTCTGCTATGAATTACAGTTATCTATGGAACAAATGAACTTTTTGTTTTTCTTGCAGCTCATGAAAAGTTGATGATTTCTAAAGAACAATGGCTTCATTCTTAATACTGATATTCTAATCAAGCTTTGAAAGCTTAATAATAATACAAATAGAAGTTATTGGGTTACTTAAGATCCTTTTCAACTAGGCACATTCTACATGCAAAGTATGTGTTCTTTTTGTCTGCCTCTACCTATTTTAAATATGTCTGTGATGATGAACGTGACAATATCAAATCTAAGCACGGTCTGTGTGGTCTAATTTAACCAGAATTGCTAAATGCTGTTGTAAAACAGTTCATACTGTTCTTTTCTTTTTAAAGGCTACATGTACAAATATTTTAATTATGCATAATTGCTCATTCCTACTAAGAATGAAAGAACAACTTTTAAAACTCTTTCAGGTACTGTATTTGGAAGATGTTACTTCTCATGACCACTATCTACTAAGCGTTCCACAACAATCATACCAAAATGTACTGCACATATACAGTGCTAACAGTCTTGGATGTACTTTTGGGATCTGGTTTAAGCTTTTCCCATATACACCCTAAGTACTACGGATACTTGCAAAATCAATTTTATTAGCAAACATAATAGAACAGAAAAAAGAACTTGTTCACTGCAGGAAATAGCAGCTCTTCAGTGCCACCTCCAGCTCTCTGGAAAGCCAGTAGCTGTATTCTATTTGAGAATATAAAAATGCAGTAATCCTTCACTGGATAAACAATCACTTTACGGAAGTTTACTATAACAAGGTGTATAAAATTATACCTGTAAATTCATTATACAAGCATAATCTTGATTATATACAATTTCTGCCTATGAAGAATTCAGCTTTATACACACTGAATAGTACAACACATGGTTCCCATGCACTATGAGGGAAGCATGCTGGGAACTCATGCTGATGCTCAAGACAATATGAGAAGTGTTTCTTGTATCTTCTCAACTGCCAGCATGAATTCCCAGCATGCTTTCCTTGTAGCACGTGGGAACTGAACATCATACTGTTTAGTGTGTACAGTATATTAGCCTAGTAAAGCTTCTCGGGGGCACTGAAAACCAATACTAGCCTCTATACCTTTGTAGATGACCATTGTATCAATGGTTCGGCGAGCCTTAATAAGAAGTCACACGGTTGCATTCAGGTACTTCAAAATAATTATATAGAGAGACTAGGATTTTTTATGTATTGTTTTCATAATTGAGTACTGTTCTATTCTCTATTTGGGTCAATGGTTGGATTTTGAGCTTGAATTTTTGACTCAGAAACCTAATGGAAATTCTGATGGGATCCTATGAAGAAAAAACATTCACTATGTGAATTTTGACAGAATTAGTTAAATTAATATAACAAAGAACTACTGTATTCTGCAGTACATTAGCAACAATCATGGCAAACAACCATCTGCACAATGTAATACCCTTTTCAGCATCTATGGACTTCTTAATTTGGTTTAATATTTTTGAGTTCATTCTCACAGCTTTATACAATTTCTCCTCTGCTCTGCCCTCTTGCCTCCTTTAAAATTACTCTCATTAAAATTACTTCCTTTTGTTCTCTGCTGTATCTTACCTCTTTTTTATTTCTTATTGTGATTTATAGTCATCCTCATATATGTGCCAGTTTCCTTGCTGACCCATTACTAAGAACAGCCTCCTCTCCAACTCATTTAATTCCTATATGATGTCCTACATAATGTTGCCAAGTGTAGGATATACTACATCCTAAAGGAGTATTTTGGCTAGTGGAGATCTCCTCATGGTGACTTCATCCTTCGGGCAAGGGGACCAGCAACCACAATGGGTCAGGTCATACTTGCACCAGTGATATCACTAGCAGACCACCTGTAGTAAATTTTCTTACAACATGTTAAGCTGACAAAGAATAAAACAGGTGTAGAGGCTTAAGTTGATTTTTTAAGCTTATAAATTTAGAAAAAAAGAATCTCTTATTTTACACTTGAAACACTCAGTGATTATGGTGACAATCCTAGCCCCCCATCATAAATCCTATCACAAGTCCCTTGGAGTGTCACAGAAGTGCCATAAGACTCTAATGCACCACTACTGGGGAAGGGTCAGGCTTGAGCACAGACATGCACTTGCCTCCCTACATCACTACGGGAATGGCAAGACTTTCCCCCTTACTCCAGGTTAACACAGTTAAGTTTTTTCCCCTTATCCCAGGTAACACAGAAGCAGCTCTAGTGGGTCTGCTAGAACCTGTGCTGCATTAGTTGATATAGAAAAGAGCAGAGCAAAGCAATATCTGAGGACCCCAATTCCTTTTACTCTTCAGTGTCTCACCACCTTCTCTTTCTGCATTTTCCTGTGCACACAGAATAGGCACCACTCCCTTGTCTACGTCTGGGATCTGCCTATGTCTGGGATCTGCCATAATACAGAGAACACAGCTATTCTGTTTATCAGACGTGGGAGAATTTAACAGATCTTCACACACAGTACAGCAAGTCATTCACTTCCAAAAGAAGCAATCTTAATAATTAGAGTATAGCCAGAACCTTTTTGGCATATTTAGCATAACAGTTATTTGAAGCCTGTAGTTACGCGTTCCATTGTTCCATTTCACATACTCAGGTCACAAATATAAGAATTGCAACTTTGCATAGAACGAAGGATAAAACTCTGATTTTCCTTCACTTTAGTGCCCTGACAAGATTTCAGCAGCTTGCAGAGTTTTGCATACCTAAAGTTAAGTGTTGTGCATTTTTTCCTTGAAGATGGCATTTACAATGCTGATTGCAAAACATACATAGTAAGGCAGTAGCTCCCAAACTATGGGTCAGATCACACGGGTGGATTCCAAATGGATTTTGGTGGGTCATAAAGTTGACAAAAGGTTGGGAGCACACACTCCACTGACACAACTATGTCATTCTGGAAAGTTGATTAGGATTTGGGCCAAAGATAATTGGTCAGTGACAGTTCTGCCCTTTGCAGATAAGAGAAAATTCACTTATGAAGATAGTTGACTGCAGTTTCAGGGATCAGAACCATGTAATTCAGCTCAATCACCAGATTTCACTTCATCTTCTACATAAGGTATAGACAGTGAAATAACCAAAAACCATATACCAGTATATTCCTGACTCCAGGAATATACACTTTTTTCAAAATCAAAGTCAATCAGTTTCACAGTCCATTTAGCATTTCTTCAGGTGGCTCAACTAGAACCTTTTATGGTGAAGAGTTGACTGAAGTTTATGGCAGATCTCAGAATAAATCTTTTACCCCATCAATACACCTTAAAATGTCTCACTACACAGAAGTATGCCAAATCTTTTTTTTTTCCAATAATGGCTTTTCACCATATTTTTTCTTGTGTCAGATTAGTCCTAAGCCCAAACTCACATGCATCAATAGTGACAATTGTGTATATTCCACAGTCCAAATGCTGAATACTATAATTTTTTAAAAAAATTAAATGAGTTATAATGTGTAGTATTTTGGGCTGACTGTAATTGGTGTTCTAGGGAAAAACAGGTGGAAGCACAATGAAGACTTAATTGGGACTGCACCCCAAATTTACACATGGAATTTTTTTGCAGCTTAGACGCAATCCTAAGAAATTTAGGCAAGTGTAGCTCACCTGGCCTACTCTTTCCGTGATAGTGTGGAGAGGTCGGCGTATGCCTGTGCATTGGCCTACACCCCCCACCCACCCATTCTCATCTGTGGAAAGGAATGACACTTTTGAGTATACATTATACTGTATATAGTACACAAGTATACAGACTTGTTTAAAATGTTCTTTTTATTGCATTCCTTGCATTTTCAGAACACTTTAAAGTCCACCTTATGGTTAAACTTCCTCACTGGTGGCACTGACTTTCAGTTTGCACTTGCAAAGAAGTGTAGACATTTTATGTTGAAATTTCTTACTAATGGTCTTTACTGACTAATGATCAGTAAACTGCTTTTACTGGATCTGAGTCATCAGGTCTGGTGAATAAAGATTTAGCACAGTGAAAAGTATTTTCCATTCTCTGGGCAGTTTCAGTTGCTTTCTCAACTGTCAGTTCCCTTTGTCATAAGGAGAATCTCACAGATTTTTGGATTACCTTCTTCAGGACTTGATCTCTGATCATCTCATAGAAAAAGATCACAAATGGACAAGCTTCACTCAGTTTATGCAAGGCAATAATATAAATTAGTCAATGGCTCGTGGAGTAATTGAGAATAGAATTTAGAACGTCTTGAAACAACATTCAACATATTTATCCAAGGTCCCTATGCAGTTTGTGGGGAGTGGGTGTTTACTCATGGTAAATTCACTCTACCACTGAATGAAAATACTTAAAGAATGTCTAGCCTTGTGGGTGAAAGTAATTAGGGAGAATTTTCTTACTCTGGAGCAAGGACAGTACAGGTGTCTCTCATTATCCACAAGGGTTTTGTTCGAGAACCTTCCTTGAATTAAAAAAAATCAGTGGATAAAAAATTTGAAAAATAAATTTAAAGACCCATTTCCAGGCTTCTTACGCCTCCATTGCTGCTAATGGAATAGGGTTGCATTGATTTTTGGACTCCCTGCTTTTACCAAAAAATGAGAATTTAAAAGTCCGTTACTTTACAACTTTTTAAAAACAGCTTTTCTTTCTATTGCAGAGAGGTAGACAGCAATTAGGTAGACAGAAATTTTTAAAAATGCAAAGGACCCCTGCCTTTGCTGGGCTGTGCCGAGGAATAGAATTACTGCTTGCATGACTGACTCTCTAATAGAAAAGCAGTTTTTAACCTGTCATTTACAGTGGCCGTTAGTGTTGAGTGAAATCTGCGTATAAATAACATAACAGGTTGGACATGTCATTTCTACAGTTTGTACACAACTACTGTGACATTTCTTCCATTGGTCCTATAGGAGTGAGGATCAACAGGATAAGAAAAAAAAGTGGGAGTGAAATCTGTGACATCACTGAAAATATAAAGACACTCAAAACACTTGGTAGTCCTGAAGCTCACTGATTTTTGTAATCCTTAATTTATGCTGCAATCCTAAACACACTTTCCTGGGAGTAAGACCCACTGAACACAATTGAGCTAACCTCTGAGTAAACATGGTTATGATTGTGCTCTTAGCAATTTGGGACTTTATATAACTTTGGGACTGTCCATTTGCATTATTTGTATCAATAAGATTCTGTGCTTCAAACCAGGAGCAAGATCTCATTTCAGACTGGAAGTCTCGGGAACATCTGAGAGAAGCAAGAGGTCCAACACAGTCTTGTTGCACTGTAATCAAAGCTGGCATTGCTCCCAACGTGGTCTGCAGTGCAGCAATCTCACTTCTTCTTCCACACAAGCTCTTTAAACAAAAGAGGAAGTGTATCACATGCCAGCTCTAAAGAGGAGCAAGCACGGATGGCTCAACATACATTAAAATCAACTTACATAGGGGTGTCCGAAACACAACACTGATGTAAGCCAGAAAGTGCCTGCGATTGTTAAAAGAGCAGCACAGAGACAAGACGGCACTACATGGTGAATTGCTTAATGCAGCAGTGAGTAAATTAAAAAGTGCCTGAAAACCCATGGGGGTTCAAGAGTTGTCACTAAATCATTTTGTTATCTTCTTCCCAGCAAAGAGGACACCTTAGGCAAGACTCTGGTGTAAGTACGCTGTTCCTTTACTTACAAACCCTTCCTTACAGGTTGTGTCTCTTTCCTCCATTTTCTTCTTATCACTCCTCCTTTCCACCTCCTCCATTCTACTGGGGCCCACTAGAAAAATAAACTGGGAAGAGGCTATAGCAATAACAATACTTAATATCAGCCAGTCTCCCACTAGATAGCATAGCTCTTGGTTGCCGTTTACACTGCTTGTGTGCTCTTCTTTCCCATCCTCTATGCATGTTGTCACAGAAGCAAAGATAATTCATGCCACATCACAACCAGCAGCTAATTTTTGTCCTGTGTTTAGCTCAGAAGACTTTTAACTGCGTGTGTGGACAGTAATACACAAAGAAATCCAAAAAAAGACAATGCAAGAATTAATGCTAACAAAGCATTAATCAGCTAGCCAGGAGAGAAACATTATAAGTCTAATTATGTCCAGCAGCTGTGCAAACAGTATAAAGTGAGAGGGTCTATTCGCATGACAGCCTGTGGCTGCAGAGAGGAACATGTCAGCTTATTTTCTACGATTCTATGCTTACCTTACGACAGCAATGAAAGTGGTGACAAGGCAGGAAACGTTGCCCCCATGACAATATAAGAAAAATTTAATTGTTTATTCCTTTCATCTTGAGGTCTTGAAGTTTGAGGGTGTAATCCTAACCAATTTAGGCCGGCATAACTCACCTGGCAGATCTTCCTGTGGCGATGTATGCCTGATACCAAAGGGAGAGCAAAAATGCCTTAAGGTCAACCCCAGGCCAACCCCAGGTCACCACAGGACTTGTGCTGGAACTTATGCCAGCCTAACTGGAGCTTTGGATTGCAACCTATGTCTCTTTAAACTGAAACTGGACTGTATGGACCACAATCTCTGGTAGCCGCACAAGGGCTGACTGTGAATCATGGTACTGAGAGAGCAAACCTAAAGAGGCTGCTATGCCAGCCTAGAGTGTCACATGATTGTGATTTCTGCCCCATTACCTGGTGTCCTGGCTGTGGGACCACATTAGAAACCCAAGATTTTTCCCAGCTAGTAAAGTAAACTTTGCTCCCACAAGCAAATACTCAAAGAGATTTTATCCCATTGAGTATCACTCTGCACATGCCTGCTTTGAAACCACTCTCTGAAGACACTAAGCTAGTAAGACTTCAAAATAGCCTTTAGTCTGCTGTAACACTTATTATAAAGTGTCTTAAAAGGTGACTAATGTATTTGGACCAGAGCTTTGGCAGATGCATACATGCTTGAGATTTTACCACTGCTGTCGTTTTGTAGCATTCACAATCTTAAGTTACCTCTTCTCACTCCAGATCAATACATGGAGGCCCCCCAACCACAAACACACACGCACCATTTCTTCCAAACATTCCAAGCTTTTTGAAGTTGGAAGCACTACTCTGTGTCTATCAGTTTTCCAACGGTCAGCACTGACATCAGGCACAGAACCTACACACAAGAGTGGGCCATTTATCTCACAATTATTGTGTCACTCAGCTTGCTTCATCCACAACTCTTGTCACTTTTGAAGAACCAGGGAGCTCTACAATCACTGCACTCACTCAACTTCCAGTGGGTTTGGACTTGGCAAGGCACTGCTTCAGGGCCCCCATGAAAGTGGGACAAAGTACTACCAGCTATTGGGATGAGCACTAGTGGTTTTGGTACCACCAGTTAAAAAACATTAATAGCAATTTTGGGTAGATTAACCCCCAAATCCAGAGTAACTGTAAGAGTAAGCATGAGTAAGAGTAAGCAGAGTAAGCATGTAAGAGACTTTACGTGCACCCACAGTTACTGCACCAACTAGTGAAAACCTATGGGAAGTTCACATTGAAATCCAGAATAAGTTGTTCTTACACCGGAGCAAGTACTCCCTGTAGTTACTCAGGATAGTGTCCATAGGCAGTGAAATTGAGCCACAACAATATACAGGTTTCTGCATACTAGAAAAGGCTGTGGGTGGCGCAAGTGGTTAAGTCACTCTGCCTGTTAACCAGCAGGCCAGGGTTCGAGACCTGGGTTGGCCCCACAAGACAGGGAGAGCTCCTTAGCCCAGCTCTGCGACGCCAGCTGGATCCAATCGTATCGGCTCTGCCTTTCCATTGGACTAATTCAGTGGTGTGGAGGGGGGGGTATGCTACTTGGGTAACAGCATACCCTCCATAACAATCTAAAGCAGGCTTTTGTGCTTCGCATGCAGCGCTGAGCACGATACCATAGTCTCTCAAGACTGACGGAGGCCTGCAGACTAGGAAGATTCTCTTGGTATGCAATACATTTTTTGTGTATATATATATATATATTTTAAATTAATCCAAATAGACATGTTAATTGCCCTCTAAAAGTTATGGAATGTTGACACAAGAAGGAATAAAGAAAAATAGTAGAGAGGAATAAAATTGGCTCCCATCCTTAACAGCTTGCTGTATGTTGGAGAAGACTGAGTTAGAGTCAGAGATAATCTTAAGAAACTTACAGACTATGGGGAGATTTATTACGATAGCAGTAAACTATCTTCTCCAATTCTAATAAATAGCACCCATAGTCTCTGGTACAACAGAATCTGGGCAGTCCAATCTAAACAGGTTTTTGTGCCATTGTGTATGGTGTGCCATAATGTGCTCAACACATGACCAATACAAACCTTCCCTCCA
Organism: Cryptoblepharus egeriae; assembly: GCA_030015325.1. Classification (NCBI taxonomy): domain Eukaryota; kingdom Metazoa; phylum Chordata; class Lepidosauria; order Squamata; family Scincidae; genus Cryptoblepharus; species Cryptoblepharus egeriae. The sequence goes on from JAREYC010000003.1 coordinate 29,339,610, forward strand.
GAAAAGCAATTTTGGTTCTCTTGCCCTGTTTCTCTCTGAGATTATGGCAACTGCCTATTCTCCCCTTTTCTTCCCCATAAGACTTCATTTTTTCAACCATGCTGTCCTTGACATTTTTCTGCCAAGTGACTTATATTATTGGCCATTTCACAATATTTCTGCCCACAAACCGTTTTCCCAAGGATGTACACGCTACACATGCTTAAAAAGCACACCCAATAACACCATCTTCACTTGTGTTGCACAACTGAAGTTCAGGGCAAGATGAGTAACTCTCTGCTGACCTACCCTAACAGTTTCATGCTAGGGAAAAGGAACCTGTTCCTCCTATTCTCAAATGAAGTATGCTGCATGCAGACATACTAGTTAGGAAAGGTGGAAAGGAATGCTCTCACCACTGTGTGTGCATAGCCTTTTCCCAAATATCAGGGATTGGCAGTGAATTTCCAGGTATGGCTTAAACATCGGAAATGATCTACCATTGCATAAAACAATACCAAAAAAATTTCATGGGCTTTAAGATTTGGCAAACTTTGTAACCTCTCTTTCAGGAGGTTAACTTTTAGGAACCTCAAATCATGATCCCTGTAGAATTGATGGCAGTCAAAAATTTAACCATTTTGCCAGTAAAGAGGCATGCTTTGTATAGCTTAGCTTCAGACTGCATTTAAATATAGGTCAACAAATCAAATGTAGTGATTCAGATCAGTTGAAATAAGTCTTAATGATATAACAGCTCCTTGGCTGCTGATGAAAAGTGAATTTCTGCTCCCACTCAGCTTTTAGGGTGGGTGAACATGTCCCTAAATTAAAAATAACTCTGCAACTGACAGTGTTGCCATAGCATAGCAGAAGGCCAGACATGGTTTGAAGAATTAAATGTCATTTGAGTGATGAAAAAAGAGCATCAGAAAACATTCGACATCTGATTCTTAAGCTGTTATTGAACTGAGAATTTTGACCATGCCACACCCTATCTGGGGGCAGAATATCTAAGCTACAAAGATTAAAATCTGGCACCTTCTGTGAGCACTAAAATTCATTAAAAATTCATCTTGAAAAAGTCGATGCACAAATGAAGACCAGCTATTTAAAGCAACTAGTGTAGTATAGAAGATTTCTAACACTTGGAGTAAGTGGAACAAAGCTATAAGGATTTGTAGTACAAAATCCATTTACAACTCAGCATGAATTTTACATTTGAGTCAGTAAAATTAGAATGATGTCCCTAAAACTCATTAGTGGCCTTCAGTTCATGTATTTTATTTTATTTTTTTGCTCATCATGTGTTCCGCATGTTCCCAAAGGGTCAATGCATCTAGATGAGCAGAAATTCATGAGCATAATCTTAAACAAGTAAGTTGAAGTTCTATCAGGTCTGTTTCATAGCATCAGGGATTACTGCTAGCATTCTAATCCTACTGAGCCTAAGGGAGGTACACTGCATTGTATTTGAAATCCCAGCCAGGAAAGAACAGAAGGTTAAATGGGTGCCTTGCTCTGTAATCAAATATCACAGGCACTACTTATCTATTCAATGAACAACTAACGTTGAAAATCAATTAAGATACTAACAGCAGCTTTTTTAATTTTTACACCCAAACAAAGGAACAAAAATTAAGAAAATGATGAATTATGTTCACTAAAAATTAATCAAAAACAAATATCTGTCTGAAATATAATTTTTTTAATAAAAATTTTCTTCAATATGAGAAAAACCATCCGAGGAACCCGACTTCCATAGCCAGCAACTTAATTTCATTAAAACAAATTGTTTAAAAAAATCTGAGATTGTTTTTACAAACAGTTAGGTATTTAACAAAATAAATGTTTAGTATTTGGTTTATTAATTGTATAAATGCTGGGCTGTGAGTAACTGTGAACAAAATATTATATGTACCCACATATATGTACTATTGATAAATGATTATCTTCAATTATTAGTTTCAACCTTTTTTTCAGCTGAATTTGATAGTTTGTGTAACTGGTAAAGTCCCAGGAGTGCTGAAAAAGGCAGAAGCTCCTGCTGGCCTTTGTTCCCAGCAAGGAAAAGTCCCTTCTGGTGGTCCTGGGGTTAACACCCTATCCCCACTCCCTTCCTATACCTGTCATTCTGAATAGACTTCACAGTTCATGCACACAGACAAACAGGCTGACCTGACCAACTAGTGTGACCTTTAGGTTGAAGAAGATCACATCTGGTTATTAATATTAGACTACTAAAGAAAAAAGAGTTATGATCTTTGGGATAGTAAAGAGGAGCCCACTCTGAAATTATACATTAAATCACTTCTGGACTGTCCTGGAATGTGCCTGCTTGATTGAATGCTGCCAATACTACGTACAATCTTATGCATTTTTACTTAGAAGTCCCTCTCTGTCCAATAGGATTTACTCCTTAATAACTGTTTTAGGACTGTAGTCAAAGTATTCAGATGCTTATCATTCCTGACTTCAAGTTTGAATAAAATACATAAACATAGCAGTGAACACTGATAAAAAAGGATTGTCTTAATTTTTAAATTTCGTCTTCCCACTTTGGTCTTAAACAGTATTGAAAACCCAAACAGATACAAATTTTAAAATTTAAACAACAGTACAAGTTGATGTATATCTACTCATAAGTTATCTATTCATTTATCTACACTGGCAGCACAATCCTAACCATGTCTACTCAAAAGTAAGCCCCACTGTGTCTAATGGGTCTTCCAGGAAAGTGTCTTTAGGACTGCAGCCTTAATCTAGTGGGATGTATTGTACCTCTAGGTAAGAATTGTATCGTGAACGCTGCATTCATTTTTAGTCATGTATCATCCATGCCTCAGGCAAGCACACCAATGTAAAAAACATTGTTAGTTTTTTAATAATTTGTCTACTTAAGCAGGATATGATCAGAGACATGATCTACATAATAAGGTACTTATGCAATTACAAGCCCATAACACCACAGTCATAACTCCTATTACTGAACTGCTCATAGAATCTTTGCATCACATCTCATCACTACAATCACACACATGGTTTAAACTGAAGGATAACATTTTACCATATTAAGCACATGGATTTGATGCAAACATAACACTGCATCCCTGGTAAATAATGGTTTTCAAACTGGAAAACAACACTGGAAACACAATATCTGACTTTTGTTCCCTTCCTCTACTTTACAGGAACATAAAAATATACAGTGTTTCCAAAACATATTCACTTATAGCCATGTCCACCATGGCAAATGTTAGATATTAAGACAAATAATAAATGTTAAAGCAAAGGATGGAAGAGGGGTGGATGAAAAAAGCTAGAAAAGAAGCTCACATTCCTAAGGCCTTGTCAATCATACTTTTCAGGGAGTGTTAAATCTGCACAGAATCAAAGTAAAAACTGGGTAATGGCCAGCAACAGCTTCTATGATCATAAAAAGAACCCTTCCAAATCATGCCAAAGGCTATTTAATCCAGCATTTTCCACCTGCCGTTGTCTCTGGATATCCCATAAGCTGGAGATGTACACCTGCCTCCTCCCCCAGTGTGGCTTCTTTGCTCTTGGTATTCAAAAGAAATCTTGAATATTGGAGGGACCTTACCTTGTGGATTGTATAATATACATTGACTTGAAAACATGTGTCCTGTCCAGTTGTTACTTTGCTACATGTTCTTGAGCATAGGAGTGGGGAGTGAGAATGTAGTGCGTAGCCCTGTCCCTGCCTTGTTTGTGATCAGTTTTTGTCTTTACGGATCAACAACAAATACAGGGAAATACCTTCCCTGCAATTAACACTCTAAAACAAGTAATCCATTTACAAAGGAACAGTGTCAGTGTAAACCTACCCCTTGCCCTCCCCCCCCCCGTCACTTGTACACTAATGCAGACCTCATCTACCAGACTGGCCAAAGCCAAGGATGGGCTCACTCCAGTGGCAGATTTAATATATCTATCTGGTACCCTTGCGAAGCTTGAAAAGAGAGCTTTTCCACAATGGAAATGGGAGACTTCCAGCATTCCAAAGGGGAATGAGACACATGCATTTTAGCTTCAGAAGATCCCAAGATGTCAGACATCAAAACCATAACATTAGTAGTACGGAAAAGCTATTATATGAAAAATGCAAAAGATTTCTGAAATGCATTAGTCATAACTTCTCTTTGCTTTGGCATTAACAGGGCTTAGTTTCGTATGCCCAGGATATGAAAAATATCAGTGCAGTTTAAAGAATTACCTGAAAACATTTCTGAAATATTTTCCTTACTATAATTAGTATGTCCAGAATACAGGATTCTTTTTTTTAAGGGCTGAGTGACAATACCGACTTGTGACTTCACTGTTCTTTTGATGAAGCCATGTCATCACAACATAACTGTTTTAATACATGCGCACATATATTTAGAAACATCTCATATGAAAAACAACACAGAAACTGACTACATAGAAGGGGAGAAGTATGGCTATTCATATAAAGCTTCTGAAGAGCACAAATATCTTTGTTCATAGACTGAGCAGTGTATGGACACAAAACAGAATAATGTTACAAATCTAGGATCATGAAATGACAAATAGTATGTGCCTATTCCTATGTCACCCATGTGGTGTGGGTGTCACTTAAAAATTGCTTTCAGAAGATGAAAACCCATGCTGGAAAAGAACTCATATAATTTAGAATGAGTAATTAATTATAATTTAGAACTCATATAATTTAGAAGGAGTCCACTAACTTGCCATACAGCTTCTTGAAAGAAGAATACATACATATTGACATCCCCTATATAGATATATGGCTTCTGCACTGTGGACACCACCTGCTGAAGCAGGTTTTTGGTACAAAACACACCTATCCAATAATATTTGACTTGAGCAAAATAAGTGGTGGAAAGCTTAACTTGTTGAATATCTAGTGTCTAATAAAAACCTTTTTAGCCTTCAGTTATTAGTTTCAAATAACTTTTTTATTTGAAACTTTTTTTTATCAAAGTATGTTCCTAGGAGCTCTGGGACATACACTTAGAAACCTTTCAGGGGCTCCCTGACCACATTACAAATGGCCACCATCTGCTTGGTGTTGTGTCACTCTGCATGTGCCATCATTTTGGTGGGCATCAAAATGTCGCGCATGTGCCAACTGGTCTTCCCTTTTAGAAATGTTAAGGACCAAAATTTGGAGAACCTCTACATAGAAAAGTAGGGCTTGGGGAAAGGTATATGGATAACTTTATTTTATCTATTTTAACAAAATATCAGTTCACAAGAAAAAAACGGTTGCCCAACATGCAGTGGGGAATGAAGCCACTCCAGAGACTTATGTATTGAAAGTCTATTAAGAAAGTAGTCAAGGACATCTTATGAATGGCTAAAATATTCCTAACTCAGGTTTCTTCATTCCATTTGAGGGCCAACATCCCCAAATGTTCAAAGAATAATAGCAAAACATAAAAAAGAAATAACTGAATTAATAAAGAAACATTAGAATTTAATTACATGATCCTTTGCTTCACTATAAATTTCCTACATTAATTCAGACTTAAAAACATAAACATTTTAGAAAATATAAAATCTTGTGATACGAACTCCTTTAACAATACAGTTTCAAATCAGCACACACAAAAAATGTACGTTGTTAAGACATGAGGAGAAATTGTGTGCTATGTACTGTGGCATGAACACATGTAAGAACACACAGTGTGGAGCAACTGCAGTCTGGGATGACCCCTAACCAAACACTATCCTCTGTGGATCAACTCCATTTTGCAGAAGAGTGGAAACAGTGTCCATCTATGTATGGTTTCTGTGTATTTATGTTTCTATGTATATTCCATCTATGTATATTCATCCACCTACTGTATGTATATTCAACTGTAACTGGTTGAAGAAGCATTCAGAAACATTAACTGCTTATTGGGAAAGTGCACACTTTTTAAAAATAGAAGTGGCTCTGTGTCATTAAAGGGTGTGCATGGTTTTATAATAAAAAAACACAACATGACAAATTACAGCTTTCCACCCGGTGGACACTTGCCCACTCTTTCTTCCAGGCTGTCTTTTTAATACTTTACCCAGTAAGCGTCTCTTGGTGCTCCAGGAATCAGTGGAAAAAAACTAAAAATAAACCAAAAGCCAAAACCAGAAATTACAGCCTTAGTTCTGAAACTTCGCCCAATTAACAGAACATTCTGAATGCAACACCCTCTGACAGTAGCTAGAAACCATAGTAGCCAAGCCACAAAAATTTCATGCGCTGGGGAAAGGCCACAGCCAAAAGACACCAACACTGAGACAAGAGACATTAGGACTTGGACATGGCCCAGACTGCTGATTGGCAATCACTGGTGCATTCACTGGTATGATATTAATCAGGATGGGTCTCTTCTGCTCTTGAATCAGAAAAACAACATGAAACGTTTACTATGCTACACTTTATTATTTCACTTAAATGGTCTACCTAAGAAAATCTTCCAAGGCTGAAGAATGATTTTCTGTATACTACTCCTTAGCGATTAGGCCACATTGTTAGATGTGCAAAACAATCCAAGTGCAAACACAAGAATTTTCATGACAAGGAATATCAGTAAATAAAATCTGGACAGCATATGTAAAGCTGAACAAATGTAATGTTGGAGGGAGGAGATCATTTGTTTTACCAGCAGGTCTCACCAGATGATAAAATTCTTGGTGGAACTAAAATGGATCAGCAGAACTGTGAGACAAAATGCCTTGTCTCCTTAGACCTGTACACATGGGTGCTCAAACAAACAGCATGGGACAGTGTGAAATGGCCCAGTACCTTGATGGGGAGAATGAGGGGAGGGAGGCTCCAATGCTTAGCCCTTGCCACAGTTTGCATCCCAAAAGTGCACAGCATCTCCACATAGGATCAGGCTGGGCTAGAGGTGGGACAGGGTTGATCTCAGCAACAGCAATATACACCAGATCTTATGTTCCTGTCCCAGGCCCAATACCCCGTTGGACTTAACAGATTTACACCAACAAAATAGCTGCCATTCCTCTCCACCAACCTGGTTCCCAGCCCTGCAAGATGGAGTGGAGATTGCTTGGGGACCACTGCATCCCATAGGCCAACCGAAGATAGGATTAGAACATTACAGTACAATCCTATATTGCGTACGCAGAAGTAATTTGTATTGGGTTCAATGGAGTTTCACTCCCAAGAAAGTGTGGATAGGATTACAGCCTTAGCACCCAATGCCATCCAATTTTCCAGCCACAATGCATCTGCAATGAAATCCTGAAGTAGGGGAGCAAACATCTCCCTACCTTGAGGAGACCTCAGTGTCTGCCCACCACAACCAGCACCAGCACCAAAGAGTACAGCACATATGCTGTTGGGACAGCTGCATCAGTGCTAGATAGTTGGATAGAATTTGGCCCTCAAACACTTCAAAAAAATAAAAAAAGATTTTCAAGGCCTTCCAATGATCCCAGCTAATATCCGACTTTCTGCAACACTGATTGTAAATTACTCTAGTTGCCATCATTTAATCAGCACTTTAATTTTTAACTTTTCAAAAACAATTAGTGGCTCCTATATTGTAGGGCAAAAATAGATTAAGGCTGTAATCCTAACCACACTTTCCTGGGAGTAAGCACTACTGAAAACAATGGGACTTACTTCTGAGTAGACATGGTTAGGATTGCACTGTGAGATTCTTTATATGACACAATGCACATTTCTAGAGAAAATTCATATATCTATATCCTACTCTTAATTCTTTCAACATTAGTATAACAAGAAAAAACAAAACAATGAGATTTTAAAAAAATCTGCTAATGTCCTTCACAAAAGACTATTAGGAAACTGTGGACTTGTGGGATGAAAATTGAACTAGTGACATGATACAAAAGAGTTACAAAACAAATTAGGAATTAATGGTCCATGCACAACATGGAAAAAATTCAGAGTGGGTTGTCCAAATGTTCCATACTAAGACAAGTGTTGCTTAATGTATTTATTAATGATCTGAAAAGGGAATGGCCAATGAGGTGGCAAAGACTGCAGCTGACATAAACTGTTAGGTTGGTGATGACTACAAAAGAAACTTTACACAGTCAAGAAAGCCAAATAAATAGGCTGTAGACTAGCAGGTGAACATTTTCAAAAATGACATTCTTTATGAAACAATCTCATAGAATTAATGAGCATTATTTCAGATGGGAAGATGAACCCTTTCCTTCATAAACAGTGCCTGAAATATTTATATTAATTGCTTCACTGCCTTCCTACTTCCAGCTATCTAGCATCAGAACCTTGTGTCAAACTGTACAGTTTGCCTACAGGCAGGTAAAATATAAATGGTGGCACTGGAAATACCCAGGAAATAGCAATATTATTGGCTCTGTATTCTAGTTCACTGCAGTTTATCAATGCAACTTTACAAAATAGCTTCTACTCTTCTTTTCATACAAGTAGACCACAAACTGAGGACCTAGTCCAGAGCACATAGACATTTATATATACAATATATAAGTAAGCCATTGTGGCTGCCCTTTGGAGAGAAAGGTGAGATGTAAATTAAACAATTCGATGACACAGTACAAAGCCCATGGAAACAATTTAAGAGAATAGGAGAAGAGCAAGAAGTCATCAAAACAAAACAAATCTAAGAACAAATATATATAGACATGGTTACAATATGGAATACATGGAACAAATATATATATAGACATTATATATATAACATTCCCTTCTACTGCTAATCCGAGAATCAATAGTGATTATGATCATACCTATTTTCATGTCGACATTTTCAGTAATGATTTTAATTTTTTAAAAATGTATAGTCTGCTATCGCTGCAATCCTAAACTCCAATTAGGCCAGCATAAACGCTGGCAAAAGTCCTGTGCTGAGCTGGGGATGTCACACTGCCCTGCGGATTGGCCTCTGCACAGGGATATGTCAACCTCCCCCCACCACCATGGAAAGATATGCAATTCAGTTCTGGATAACTTGTTCACTGCCAACAGTCACAACCGAAATATATCATGAGATAGAGCAACGCATTAATTTAAATAAAATGGGGGATACTTGGCTTGGCAGCACAACATGTGAGCAGGATCTTGGAGTCACCGTGGATCACAAGCTGAACATGAGTCAGCAGTGTGATGTGTCTGCAAAGAAGGCAAATGCCATTTTAGGCTGCATTAAGAGGTCTGTAGCTTCCAAGTCGCATGAAGTTCTGGTTCCTCTTTATTCTGCCTTGGTGAGACCTCACCTTGAGGACTGTGTTCAGTTCTGGGCACCTCACTTTAAGAAAGATGCAGCCAAACTGGAACAAGCCCAGAGGAGAGCAACAAGAATGATCAGTGGGATGGAAGGGAAGCCCTACAAGGAAAGGTTGGGGGAACTTGGGATGTTCAGCCTGGAGAAAAGGAGGCTGAGGGGAGACATGATTGCCCTCTTCAGATACCTGAAGGGCTGTCATAGGGAGGAAGGGGCTCATTCATAGCTGCTACTGAAAGCAGAACTAGAAACAATGGGTACAAACTGCAAGAGAGGAGATTCCGGTTGGATATCCGGAAAAAATTCCTGACGGTTCGGGCGGTTCAGCAGTGGAACAGATTGCCAAGGGAGGTGGTGGACTCTCCCTCACTGGGGATCTTCAAGCAGAGGCTCGACGAGCACCTGTCAGGGATGCCCTAGGGGGATTTCCTGCTGCAGGCAGGAGGTTGGACTAGATGACCTACTAGGTCCCTTCCAACTATATGATTCTATATCATTTTTATGAACATGGCAGATATTTTTAAAATACACATACAGCCCAATCCAGCACAACTCCCCCAGCTTTGATGCAGCTTCACAAATGTAGTGTGAGATGCAACCCATCAGGGAGTTTCAAACTGTGAAGATCTCTTTGAGATAAGGAAACATTTGTTCCCATGCCCCAGGATAAGCCTCTTCAGACCTGTGCCAACTATTTTGCATGTGCAGCTCTGGATGGATCTGGGAAAGTTGAACAAAGCCAATAAGGGGATATTGGAATGGCTCCAAGATATTGGTCTCGCTGATGCTGCCAATACAGCCTCATTGTGCCTTGTAATGCCCACCTCATTGCATCAGTGTCTGCCCTGTTCCTATTCCTATCTTTCCACCACAACAACATATTGATGCCAAGACTGGCAGCAACTGACAGATGGCTTCAGTTGCTTGTGATGGCAGCCTAGTTGTGTGGAATAATGGGTTGTGTTTTGTGCCCATTATAAAGCACACTGTGCCGCTAGAACATACATTCTGGTGACACAGTAGCTCCATTGGCCCTTATTGTACTTATTTTAAAATTCTTACTCTTATTGTAAAAATATTCATATTTTAACATTTTTTCACAGAAATTAAAAAAACTCTTTAGCACACTGACTAAAACTCTTTAGCACACTAAAAAAACTCTTTAGCACACAATGTTCTAAACATTGATCATGCTTTCCCTTTTCCCACTTGCTCCCTTTTCTAAGATAGGGTAAAACTTGGCAAGCTTTTCTGAATGGAACTTACATTGCAAAGGGTCTTTGGTTGCTTTTCTTTCAAACTTCTCCAATTGGTCTATACATGGTGAGTCTGAGTTCACACACTGCAAATATTATTTCAACTGACACTTGTTGAATAATAAATACAATGGAGGAGGTTTTTATTAAGTCTGAGGAAGTTTTACTAAGTTTGATCCTTGTCCATCAATTTTTTCATGGACCCTTGTCCACCACTGTACTTTCATGTCACTTCACAATCCAATTTTCTTTAAAAATGTAGAGGGAGTCTAGAGCTTTTCTATATACCACCATCACTATATAGTGCCATTTCTACATACCACTAGTTTGGACAAAATGGCTTGAAGTATCTTGGGATAAAGACTCCGCAACCGTTCAGTATTCATAGAATCCTAGAGTTAGAAGGGACCCAAGTAGGTTCTCTAGTCCAACCTCCTGCCTGCAGCAGGAAATCCTCCTAGACAATGCCCGACAGGTGCTCATTGAGCCTCTGCTTGAAGATCCCCAGTGAAGGAGAGTCCACCACCTCCCTTGGCAAGCTGTTCCACTGCCAAACCGCCCTCACTGTCAGGAATTTTTTTCTGGATATCCAACCAGAATCACCTTTTTTGCAGTTTGTACCCTTTGGTTCTAGTTTTAGTTTATTGATGTTAAAATAAAATCCCAAGAAGCAACTTTTTTCCTCTTTTCATTTACAGTTGGTTTGCAGCTCTTGGAGCAAAGAAAAATGTGGGGACTTCAGAATATATTGACTACAAGGAAGGAAACTTTGCCCTGTGGTGTAGTCTGGACTCAAAAAAGGAAATTGGCAGCGCTCAAATCCAAGAGAGCAACAGTCTGAGTAAACTCACGTTTAGACGTTCCCAGCATAGAGGAACAACTGAGGAAAAAAATTTTCTGCAGAATGAGCAACTGAGGCAACACACTGAGTCAAACATGAGAAGTTGCATATCATTTTGTATGCACATATAAGACCAACAGAGAACTGATGGGGGATGCAGAACAATGTTTTCTCTGTTTTTTGTTGTCAGTGTGACAATGTCTCAGGCATGGAAATTGGCTTCTAAATGTATTGGTTGCTCTATTTTTTTCCTTCCCCTGAATCCTCTACCTCTAGAAGCTTAAAAGATGACTGTAAGACCTCTGCTCCCATAAGGAGGCAAGCACTTGTAACTTTCCCTGGGGCCATGTTAGATGGTGCTACATATCCAAGAACTATAGCTTAGCAGGGCTGACTCCATGTCCCTGGAGACCAATGGGGTCACTTCCATGACATGCTTATTTTTGGTACTCCACTAGGAGAAAGTCCCTGAACTTCCGTTTTCTTTAATGTAAAGGTATCCCTGTAAATAAACACTATTTCACTGTGTGATGTACTTGCCCCAGGAGACACTCAAAGAAGAAGAAAGAAGTTACAACCGCCCCTCTGATATGTTAAGAAAAAAGGACACTTACATCACCTGTGCATTCTGTGGTTAGGAATAGCACGCTTAACAGATATGCCATTGACTTCACCCTGAAAACATCACTACCTGCCAGGTACACTTAATAATCTTTTACGTAACACATAATTCAGAAGATGCAAACTTGGGAATGCTGCCTATTTTGATTACAAAAAAGGGGAACTTCTGAATTTCAGGTCAAAGCCACATTTCCATTTAAAGCGTATGCACATACACTGTGGCTCCTATAATTTGGCCACAACTTTTTTGTTTATTGGGCATGCAGTTTTGAAGAACACTTCATTGAGATCCTCTGGCAAGGTGAACATTTTGTGCCTGTTATGAAATTCAGGCATAAGAAATATGCCTGTCATGAAATGTATGTGAGATTCAAAAAATGTGACAGTAAGAATTCGACCATGACAATAGTTGTACTTATAGTCAATATAGATGTCATCCCCAAGCAGAGTATTTTATCAATCATCTAATAATCTGATATGGAAGAGTGTGGTATATTTTACTCAACAGTCGTACCCCCTTTGCATAGAAAAGGGTATTTTCACACAAGCCTAGCAGACTCAAAAATGGCAAGTAATTCGAACTGAAAGATGGAGATCAGCAAACATGGAGAGTACAGGCTCTAAAGGGGAAGCTTAGATTGAAACATAGAGTGACATAATTCCATGCTCAGAACAGGAGAGGCTCCTTCAGCAACCTCCACCTGCCCGTAGCCTGATGAGTCCTGCATCAAAGCCTGACCTGGTCATACTGTCTGCACCTAATAAAAAGACTTCATGGGATAGCATGGCTCAAACACACACACACCCTTAGGGACTCTTGTCATAATATCAAAGTAACCCTACAATCCAGAGTAACTACATGAGCACATAAGAGACATTACGTGCACCTGTAGTTATGGCACCACCTAGTGATAACCTATGGGAAATTCATATTGCAATCCAGAGTAAATTGTTCTTACACTGGAGCAAGGACTCCCTGTAGTTACTCTGGATTTCACCCTAAGTATTTAATTTGCAGATATATGCATAAACCTGTATAACTGCAGTATTTTTCAGGCAGTATTTCTACCAAAACTTCAGATATTAGTTTAAGGTTCTATTTTGGGGCAGTTCTGTCCTTTCAGATACTCAAAGTAGAATATTGTCACAAAACATGGTATGCACGCTGAATAGGGTGGGAAGCTCAGATTAACAAAAGATAGCAGATGTATATAAAATATTATTATAGGGCAGATTATTTCCATGTTACTCTTCTTTCACACTTCCTAATTTATAACAGAAATGTGCAACTTAATATTACCAGCACACCACTCTTCCCTTTTAATTGTATTTCTTTTATGTTTATGTAGATACAGAAAATGTCTACATATATTATTAGTTCACTGTTTGCCTTATCATTATAAATGTGGCTGTAATAGAATAACTCATATTACTGAACACATGCAAACAGCAACAAGAATTACATTTCAAGATTTTCAGCTCTGAAATAGCTACAAATCTCAAACCAATATTAAAAAGTGAAATATTTTTCATGGTGACAGCTATGTTTAAGAATGAGAAAATAATAACTTTTGTTTATCTCTCCAAACAGCTTTCTTCACCTAAAGAAATAACCACAGTAAGATTAAGGAAAAAATGTGTTTTGGCTTTTGAATGCACCAAAACATTCCAATTTCCTTTTGCACAATGATTTTCATGCAAATAAGCACTGTGCAATCTCCCGACCTCTCTTACTATCATACTGGGACAATGACAGTTCAATAATTGGAATGGCACATATCTGGAATATTTGATTTTAAATTGCAAACTCAGTGCAAGACTATTGAAATGGAAATAATGGCATGGTGTTAATTCTACACTGATCAAGGTGTCATCACTGCATGCTAAACAAAATATAGCAAACAAATGTAGTTTGCATTATGGACAGATTTCTCCCCTCCCTTTTGTTATTTTATACCTACTCTACCAAACCCAGTGTGGTTTTTTTAAATTCTTAATACTGATGCTTTCATCCATAACAAGAATAATGAGAAAAACACAAGGAATGTTCATTGTGGGAAGGGTAATCTGAAAGTTACCTAAATCCCCATTGCCTCTCACAAGCTAGGAGACACAAGCAATGCATTCAGTATCTCTCTGGCTGATTTAAAATCCAAATATGCAAACAGCATTATAAAATCCAGACAGGCGATTCTGCTTCACTGATGACAGATGCAGAGCAAGGCTTGTATAATTAAGCTTTCTACTTTGAACCAGACTAGAGATGGTGGACACCTCCCTTCCAAAAGCAAAGGAGTACTAGCTGCCCAGCTGAAGAGCAGGTGCTCTATGGTATTTACATTTCCTGCCGAGGATGCTCGCCAGCAGGCCCAGCCAGCTGACCGTGAAAATTCTTGGCCCTAAGTGACCCAAGGACAGACTATAAATCCATTCTATAAAATATAGTCAATGCTCCATTTGTTCCTCCAGCTTTTAGTGTACGGTGTTATACATTTGCAATAACCTAGTTTTGCTGGACTCTTTTGAAAACTGGTAGCAGACATTGGTTGAAAAAATAAAGGCTTACAGTAAACTTTGTCTTCAAATAAGCACGTTAGAAATTCAACATCACCCAGGGGGGCTTTGCTATAGGAAAAGGATTATGCAGAAACTTATTGTGCATTTAAGCAAAGATGTATGATTGGATTTTCATCTGAGTACCTGATTAATGCCAGAGAAAGGGGGAATTGGTTACCAAAAGATGCTATCCAACAAACACTTCAGTTATGCAGTCTCCATGCATTGCAATGTAGGGTTTCATTAGAGTTCTACAAAAGTGATAATAAAATGGAGACTGTACAGCTGCTATATGTCGAATCATGACCTAGTTTGAGGGTGACTTAAACTTTCTGTTCCACACATAGCCAAAGCCAAGACTTCTCCTCCAGGAGCATATAAATTCAGTGGTGAGCTTCAAGGGGTTCTCACAGGTTCTATAGAACCCTTTGCTAATGAGCGCCTGGTTCTGAGAATCAGTTACTAATGGGACATAGAACCAGTTGTTAATTTAGGTTATCAGGACATAGAACCTGTTGTTAATTTATTTGAATCCCACCACTCTATAAATCCATTACCAAGCCTGCCTGGATTCTGACACTTTTTGATAAGAGAGCAGTAAACATGTGAAGCCAACAAGTATTTGATTGCATCCCCAGTTAAAAACTATCAAATTTTATTCACAGTTTCCTATACTCCAAGTAAGTTGTTCCATTATTTTATGTTTGAAAATATTCAATACTCAGCAATTAAAAATATAGTCAAAAATATAGTCAAACTATAGCACAGTGAATAAATAAAATCATTGTCCTAGTTTAAAAGTCACGTGAATTCAACTGAAATCAGAAACTACTCAATTGTCTAAAGACGTTATTGGTGGACAACCTACAAGTATGCTGTGGAAGTTTCAGGAAGAACTGTATACCTGTATTAATAGGACTGTTCGAGGATGCAAGTTTCTGGGCAGCAGCATGGTATACTTTTTCAATTGTCAAAAAAACCTAATGGTATGGCTTTTACAACTGTTGTGCTATGTAATGTGAGATAAAAAGGCTGAAAATTGCAGGTCTATAGAGAATACGTATATGCTGCGTTTGCTAAGGTGACAAAGCCACATGGCAAATGGAGGGAGCCAGACCAGTTGCAACTGCCATTCATTTTATTGGATTGCTTGAGCAAGCAGGCAGTTGTTTGAATTTGGGGTAGCCACTGTTTTGATACCTTTAGTACAGACACAAAATGAATCCACTCATGTAAATAGGGAGTTGTTGGGTGAGTAGGTCTGGATTTTCGTTTTGGGATATTGGTGCTTCGGCCTCAGGCAACAGGGAAGAAACTTGCAAGGACTCTTCTGAGTGAAATTTTTTTCTTTATGGTTTCAAAGTAAAACATTATGGTTAGCAATGAGTAGTTTTGTTTGTTTCTATAGTCGTCGTTAGCAATAGACAGAGATATTCTGGTTTTGAATCCATATGGAAAGATCATCAACACTTTCTTCATTGGCTCCTCTGCCAAAATACCATATCCCACATGTTTTCTACCATAAAACATAAAAGAAAAGGTGCTGCTCTGGTCAAATAAAAAAAAAATAATGTTTACTAGCTTACATCTAATGTTGAAGCTGCCCAAATCCTGCCAAACACATTAAAGCACCATCTGTAAAACAGATTTTCATTAAATTGATCAGTTTAAAGCTAAGCAGTTAGGCAGATGATGCTTTTGAGCTAACCTTTCACCTTCTTAAAACTGGAATCAGGTCACTCAACTTTGAGTGAGAATGAGAGGTAAAATGATCTATTCAAATTGACCTGACAATCATAACATTTGTTCTGTTATGAATCAATAGTTTGTCAATAAAGAAAAGTAACTAGTTTTCTGACAGCAGTTTGTCTCTTCTAAGTGCTCCTGACAAGTGTCCTTAAACATTTTTAAATGACTATGAAAGGAAAATAGGAAATGAACATTCAATAAAACTCACACTTGCCACTAAACTGCAAATTATTCTATCAAGCCAAATTTATTCTCAGGAATACAAAATAATTTTGCTGGTAACCCAACATTTCTTGTTTACAAGCTAATGAATTGGGAAAAAGGCTCACCAATTTCAATGGAAATATATTTCCACTTAAATATTCTTAACAGGCCTAGTCTAAGGGGAAATTGCATGGAAGTTCTGCTACAACTCCCCAAAACTGTTCCTAGTTTTGTTCTCCCTCTCTTTATCTGCTATCAAAACTGTCAAAAACTGTCTATCAAAACTGTTCTCCTCCTCTTTTTCTTCTCTACTAAGCTGACCCTGGTTCTTAAAACGGTAGTTGAAATTTTTTGAGAATTGCTCTTGTGGAGCAGAGTTGTTTTCACATTAGGCAACTAATTACACAAATTCCTCTGAGACGTCAGTGAACAGAAACTGTAGGTTTGTAACATTGGTAGCCACATCATACTAACTAGAGGACCCAAGCACACACACATCTTTAGTGCTGTTTTACAGTTTACAACGCCTTTCCTCAAAGAAGGGCACAGATCTTTGCCCTTGCGAAGAATATAGCCGTCTTCCTTCAAGAAAACACTTTTATTGCATTTTTTAAATTCGTTACAAAACTGGGAAAAAATGGTTTTCATATCAAATGCTAGCATTGCAAGCAATGTAGGTTACAGTTACTTGTGAAGCATGCGCAGAAAATATTTCAGCCAGGATCTACCTTTAAATTCTCCAAAGTAGTCAGACAGTACAATGACACTGGTATTCCTCCCCCCTACCCACAATGATCCCATGGCTTTACCCACCAGCTTTGCGCACCAGCTTAAGAGTAAAAATTGAGGCCTCCTGACAACAGGTGGTTAGAGCTTTTGGGTGGACAGGAGCCAGTGCTACAAACTCACTCAATTTATTTTAAATTTTAAAAGAAATTGGCTCAACTGAGTACTTGCACAGTCAATATTAGTACTAGGCAGCTATTGCCTGGGATACCACATTTCTCTATTCATGTCAGTGCCATTGTGTACACTTGATATCTTTAAAGGAAGATGTGCAGGCATCAGTTGATACCTTAAGTACTGATACAAACAGAAAAGAGAATATCTCCCCTACACGTACACACACACACACCCCTCTGCTCTAGTACTGTCCTCACACCATTTAATGGACTCTTTCTTTCAGTTAACATAATGTATCCTCTTTATAGGGCTGTAATATAATATCCTCTGAATAAACAAACAAAAAACCCCTTGGTCAATTAATGTCATTGGTTTTGATAGCAAGTGCAATTGGCAGTGCTCTGAAGGAAGATATTCTATCTATAATCTGCCTGCGATGATTAGATATAGTGCTGTGAGATCTCATGGGAGGATTACGTAACTAAAAAAAATAGAATTGCACTGAAAGATTGTATCAATAAATTCTAATGCTACAAAATGGCTCCTTTCTTAGTACATTTGCAACACCAGGCATTTAACAGAGGTCCGTGTTCTGGCCTTGTTCTTAACCTTTTTATGATTACAGGCCTTCAATGGATTGAACAGTGCGTCCCCATGCACTCTTCACCAGACTGTCAAAATCATCATCACCAGTCCTATTGGGTACCAGTATGACTTCAAAAGATGTCAATAGCTTGATTTTACTTTACGTATGGAAAGCTAGGAACAGAATGTCTCAATCCATATTGATAATGGTGGCAGAAATCTAACAACACTTTTTTTTAAATTTTCAGAAATAAAATTTCCATACCCTCATCATGCATACTCCTGACTAAGAGTCCCTGACTTAGAGCAAATTTGCTGATATAGACAGATACAGACATAGCAATACTACCCAGTTCAAGATACTAAACACAAACAAGAGATGAAAGAGTAGCTGTATAAATTAGGGGGCAAGCAGTTATTTTATTCTTTACTCAAGAAGAATATGGAGGAAGAAACTGAAACCACCTCATGTTGCTGCTCTCCCACCACGCTCCAATTGAAATTGGCTCTCCATCCACCTATAGGATTCCAACCTATAGTTTGAGAAACACCAATAAAAGATAGCTGCACCCACCCAGGGCAAATGGGATAGATATATTTTATTCAGGTTGACAAATGTCCTGTGACGTCAAATTTACTCCTCAGATCTTATTGGGACTTCTGGGCTGTTACAAACTAGCCATTCCTCCTACACAACTAAAATACGTCTGCATCTTGTTCCACAGCATAATGTTATACTGGTATGTAAATAATAACACCCTCAAATATTAAACTTGGGTGATCCTGAGCCAGTTTAGAAGTGAAAGATACACTTCTATGCACTTGGAGGGGGGGTGTCCACAGTTACACAAAATGTGAGGTTGCAATGCAACATTACAAAATATATTTTTTAAAGGCTCAACAAGAACCAGCACGCTTCTAGGTCCTATAGAATGCTGAGAGTATCAATTGGCAATACTCTCTCAAACTGGGAAGAAAAAGGAAAATGGCAGATTGAAAAAAGACACCAGCCTGCAGGAAATCCTTTCTTTAATTTATTGTATCCAGGAGGAAAGTTGTGGGGTTGGAAAGATGTGAGCCAAGAGATTGAAATAAACTCAGAAGCATTCCTGGATGAAATGGAGAACTTTAGAGTAAATAGAATAAGAAAGGACACCGTTTTTTTTTCTTCCCTCTGTCCAAAAACCTTCCCTTCTCTCTTGTTATACTGGATAAATATAGTGAAAGTTTCCTGTACACTGTACAGCAAGAGAAGTGAGGTTCCAGGAATTATTCCTTTTTTTTTTTTGGTCCACACCTTCCTGAAACTTTGCTTGCTTCTGCAAATCACAAACAGTGCTGCAGTGCTCAAATATCCAATTAACAGGTGTATTCCTCTTCCTGGTTCCTGCTAGGGAATAGGTATATTTCACAATTCAGAGCATGTACATATGAATATACAAACATGCTGAATTTAAATTTAAATGCTGAATGCTTCTGGAGGCATTTGAGCACATTTTCTACTCAGAAGTTTCTAATATGGAATTTCAACTTGATTCACCTTGAAGGACAATCTTATATGTTTACTCAAAAGTTAAGCGCTATTGTGTTCATGGAGAGTTGCTCCCGAGAAGTGTGTACAGGATTGCAGCCAAATAGCATAAGTTGAATTTATTCAGGGCAGAAACTTCTTTGTTCTAATCACTATATTGCTCTTTTGATACCATACAAATACCACACTTCTGCATCTCTGGGCTACTCATCTGTTTATGCCTCTCCCCAAAAAAGCTGGATAAGCAAAAGGTTTTACTTAAAGAATCTAATCAAGTGTCTGTTTGATACTGCTTGAAATTACATGGCTTTAGCACAAATACTCCAATGTTCACAGTAGCTTTAAACATTATAATTCCTAAGAGCAATCCTTTTATTCCCTTTAAACATTATAGTTCCTAAGAGCAATCCTTTTATTCCCTCAATAGTTACTGTGCTGAAAGAATATTTCAAGTTGTTATGGCAACATTTATGAGACAAATTCACAAACAACAACATTTAAATAAAGAATACAGGGGCGACTGTATGATCCTATACATTCCTAAGAGCACATCATTTATGTAAGGGAACAAAGGGGGAATTGCATAATAGAGGGTGGGCTAAATTTTTGGCCCAAGGGCCACACAAAGGACCGGAGACAATGTGGAAGACCATTTTCTTTGTGAAAATATTCATATCTAGCCTGTTCCCTTCACATAAATATGCTCCTTTTTCTTTTTTCTTGCAACATTCCTTTTTGAATTGAAGGAAAACAGGAAGATTGAATCCTTTCCTTTTTTAATAGATACATAAAGTAATTACTCCATGCATCTAATACAAAAACTTTACAAAACTTTACAAAAACTGGAACATTATGTGACAAGATATTTGTTCGTCTTGGCTGCTACAGGGCCCTGTTTTTTCATATTTCTGCTTGTTTAAAACATTGGCTGTTTTTTTATTAGCTTCCCTTCCTTGCACAATCCAATGTCCAGTCCAATGATTCCAGGTGTAGACATTTTTAAACACACTATATACACCATCTACATTTCTGTGTTAAAATCATGAGGATGCTATCCTTCTGTTTTTCCCCCAGATTATATTATTCTCTGGGCACGATCCAGAGTAACTATGGGGAGTCCTTGCTCCGGTGTAAGAACAATTTGCTCTGGATTGTAATATGAATTTCCCATAGGTTTTCACTAGGTGGTGCAGTAACTATGGGTACACTTAATGTCTCTTACGTGCTCCCGTAATTGCTCTGGATTGTAGGGTCTGTCTATTACACACACACACACACACACAGTCCATTGGCAGGGAATCGGTCACACTCAACACCAATTCTTGGATGACAAGCTGTTGAACCACTGTGGGTACATGTGGCCTTATTTGCAAGTAGATTGGTGGAGGTAAGGGTCTGAGCAAGAAGTCAGGCCTTTGCAATCCATGCTACAGATCACATCCACATTTATATTTTTTTCTGTTATTTTCACGAGGGTCTTATCCTCCTCTATTGCTCCTTAGCACAAGCATTAGCCACCCTTTTTTTCTAGACAGCCTCCAGTATGACCACACACACACACATCAGCAGAGCTCTCCTTTTCAAGAAGATAATCAGACATCGTACCCGAGACATTCTTGAGGGCATGTTCAGCTTGATGTTCAGTGTAACTGAGGAAAGGATAAGGGTGGAGGAGGCACCTTTGAGAATGGGTTTGACCAAGAGAGCAGAGAGTTCAGCCCAAGAGCAACAACATCTGAGCTAGCAGTATGTTGGGAGACAACAAGCAGGGAGTTGCTTCTCAGCTCACATCAATTACCATAGACCAGTGATGGGAAAAGTCCAGCAGGGCTTGAATCAACTCAAATCTAGATTCACATCTCCCCCACAACTGAACTCAAAACCAAGTCACAACAGCGGCCATGTGCCATGGAAACTAATCACTCCCTAATAATCGCAACCTTTTCCTCTTGTTGACTGAACAGCCTTGATCTGAGTCACTGAGGCTCATAGACTTGATAGATTCAAGGTGAGTTGTGCTTGCTTGCAAAAATTTTAAAGCAAAGCCCATTTGACTCTATGTGCAAAAGCTTGCTCTGTCTCCCTCCTACACTGGCGTGCCCTTCAGCTATCGATTCAGCAGACAAGCATCCCCTGACTGTGGATGCAGTGAGCACCTAGCAGTAGCATCTCACTATCTTGATTATACACAAAATGGAGCTAAAATTGGTGCATTTTGCAGAATCTGCAACAGGGACTGATGCATCACAGGACCCTGCCAATTTTTTGGAGTACTCGTCCAACCTTGTTATCCACGGATTTTTTTATTCATGGCCTTGTCTCATCATGAATGGCCATTACTGACTGCTTCCCTACAAAAGTAAGGGAGCTCCCGTCAATGAGTTCACCCTAATGCTCCTGCCAGCCAACACATGTCAATGTGATGGTTTTTAAAAATTTTAATGAATGAGATGGTAGAAGCACAACATATGTCCATTGTTGTGGAACTTGAGTAGGAAACTCAAATACAAGGCCAGAGTCTTGAATATCAGGCCTGACTTGAATATCTTTCAGTCTTCCAAGTGTATCACACATGAGTTGCCAAGTCAGTGAGGAATGCACATTTTGGTGATTCAAATCACCTGACTTGAGTTCTCAGCTCTGCCATAGACTCTCGCCTATAAAATGATTATATAGATAAATAAAATTGTGGAATTTTCTATAACCTTTGGATAAATTGGGGTTAAACCTAGGGGGTGTCCAACAATAATTTTGGCCGCAATCCAAACGTCCAGTTAGGCCAGCCTATGACCTGGCATAAGTCCTGTGCTGACCTGAGGGGGTCACAAAACTGATGTAAGGCGCTTCTGAGTGCTTAACAGACTTCTCCTTGCCTTCTTACTTCACCATGGGAACAGGAAGGCCGACTAATTGTGCTGGCCTATGTTAGGATTGCACCCAAAGTCTGATTTTACCCAAGGCAAGATCCTGAAAAATAACCTACCGGAAATTGTTACATAAGAACTGTATACACTCTAATTTATTAAAAATAAAGTAAAAGTTCATAAGATATATTTTTATTCATTAACTTTTTTATGCTACACATAGTTGAAATCTGATTTACTCAAACATATGCTCATTGCTTTCCATGGGTGTAATGGTGCACTGAATTGTATCCTAGGACTTTTTAAAAAATGGAAATGAGTATTTCCAACCTGGTGTTTTAAAAACCAGACCTCTGCCAAACATTTGCAAAATGAAACTACAGAAGGGTCAGTGATCCTGCCAAAAAGGAGGAAGCTTGCTTGCTTCAAATGGAAGTGTTGAGCCATGGCTTGCTTTTTTTCTCAAGAGAAATGAAAAGGTTAACTTTGGCTGCAGCCCTGAAGTCTGAGTGCCATGGAAACTAATCACTAATAATCTCAGCATTTTCCTCTTGTTGACTGAACAGCCTTGATCATTGAGTGACCCACAGATAAGGAAAGGAGGTGATTTTCACTTGATTTATTGGCAGAAATTTCTTATATAGGGTATCTATGGTCTATGTACAGCTGCCCACATACATGGAAGTGCTTAGACAAAAGAAGGACCACAACAAGTTAGAAAGCTGGATTCAGTCAATGCAACTGCACGTTAGGGGGTTAGATTGAGGCCCTCTTCAACAGGATTTGTCTCCCAGGTTATATTTTGCCCATTTCTGGCATAATAGAACAGGTTGTCATCTACTTGGAAGAAAGTGAAGATGCCAAATCTTCCATCAAGTATTATAAAAAAATTTGTCTCCTAACATTATTATCTAAGAAAGTGCCAAAACTCATGGTAAAGTTTAGGCTTCTTTTGGAGATGCATGGAAACTGTAAATTTGTAAAGCTATGTTTTCATGAACATATGCCCAAAACATTTTAGTCCATTCACACTCCATGCAGCCAATGACACAGTCTGAAACTTGAAGCTAGGCTTTTATTCTATCTTGCAATAAAGTGATGTAGAGCTGAAAAATACATTTACCAATCTTTCTGCGAGATTAATTTCAAGCATAGGTGGTTCTGGTCAACACCATTTCAGTGCAAGTTTTTGTATTATGTATATGAAGGTTATTCTGGGCTACTCAGAAAAGCATAACAGAGGAAAAGAGAAGTTTTAAAGAGATGAATCACAGACTCCTACATCAAAAAGTTGACAACTTGCTGTCTGGCAGAAAACTACAACATTCTAACCTAAAGCAGCTGAGTTTCACCCTCCAATGCCGCAATCCTATACAGGTTAACTTAGAATTGTTTGTTGGAAAATAGGGCATACTCTCAGGAAAGTGTGTATAGGATTGCAGCCCCTAAAGACTGGCTTGTTCTTTAAGGATTCTACCATGAACAACAAATTTCCCTTTACCTGACTTTCATCTTAGTCATCAGTATCTTGTGACTATCTATATTTGAGAGTTATATTTTTTTGAATGTTGCAGTTTCATATACAGTATCCAAATTCTTTTGTTTTTAAGTATAAAATAAACTTTTCTAAACTGCATGTCTAGCTTTGTTTGGCCAACGTGTATGTATATGTGTGTGTGGGTGTGTGCATGTATGCCTACACCCACACTTTGCTACAGAAAGTTTCTCCCAGTCTTCTTTGAAATAAGATTTATTTCCCTGCACAGTAGGCTTTTAAAAAATTTTTATTTTTCTTTAAATATTATTATGTGCACAATTTTGAAATAAAATTTAATCAAAAATTTAGATTTTTTTTTTAAACTGAACCTCTGATAATTTTAATGACAAAATCTTAACAGGTCACTAACACTTGCCACATAGATTTTCTAACTATAATTAAAATATGGTTACACTGACTAATTAATGGTTTACAGTCTCCTGAATTGTAACATTCATACAACAGACATAACAAAACATACACATTCTTCACACATTTTAAAGCTGGCAAAGAATACGCAACACTTTGTACATATGCCAAGCTTATCACACTATATAAACACCACCACCAACAAAAAAGAAAAAGATATCCAGTAATTAGGGTTTGGAAAAACCCTACCCAGCTTGTTGGGCAATAAAATGGAATTCATTACTCTCACATACTCATAGCATGGTTTTTTCCAGACTACATAAAAATACGTCTGTCCTTATGCTAACATTTTAATGTACCACACCCTTTCACGTTGGCAAAAAAATCGTTATTGACTTTGAAATAATGGGTAAGCAAAAGGAGGACAAGAATTTACTTTTGAACACCTTTGGAAACTTTCTCTGTGTGTGTACATGTATGTATATATGTACTGCAAGTATTGAGGAATCATAATTTGGCAGTGATATTTATAATTTCTCAGTGCCAGCATGCCAGCTCCTTCTCTGCAGAGGGTCTGGCAGAATCATCACTTAAAATATACAATCCATTACTCCAAGGCAGTTATTTTTCAAAGAGATTGGAAACCTTCTTAGTCACAAACAATTTGGTAACATTTTTGATTCAGGAACTTAGGGATACATTTCAAGATCCAAAGAAAGGAAGAGCAAAACGGACTGCAAGGCAAATCTAGAAAACTTCCCAGGTGTGGAAATTTTTAGCACAACTCTTGGGTTTTTTTTTCCATACTATGAATATATTCAGTAAGCTGTTAATATAATATGCAGATCAAACAAAACTTCCATCTACTAGCAGTTTAAAACTTTACAGCCTCATGGCGCTTAAGGCCAGTTTAAGCTGGCAGGGGTGCTTACCTTGTAGAGCTTCAGGGCTGCCTCGTGCCTGTGATTGGTGGTATGTAAGCGCAATTTATCCACACTGTTGGTATAGTAGTCACAGGCGTTGCATTTTAGGTGAACTGGGTTGCCAATGGCAATGCATTTCAGCCTCCACTCATTAGTTTTGCCTCCTTCTTTAATGTGAGCCACCAGTTGATATTTCTGCATATGTTTGTCAGTCTTGCAGTGGAGCTGGAAGTTGGCTTTCAGCTGTGTGTTGTAGTTACAGAGCTTGCATTGGTAGATGTCTCCAATTACAGCCCTCCACTCCTCTTCGGGGAGCGAACGCTCACTGCTCACATGCACACTTAGGGCCTCCAGGCTGTCAGAGGTGAATTTGTTGCAAACAGCACACTGGAATAGCTTCAGCGCTGGGTCACTGATATAAGGTGACAGCTCTCCTGCAGTAAGGAGGGACAGGTCATCACCCATTAGCTGACCACTGGCAAGCCGGATTTCAGGTGGCAGCTCATTATTTACTACGGAAGAAAAATTAAAAGGAAAAGTAGAGACTAGAAAGCATAGCGCACACGCACACAAAAGAATCTATAAAATAAAGCCTTGACAAGGGGCTTGCTTTCTCTAGAGCTTAAACTATAAAAAGCTGTAATAGGATTGAATCAGGATCAATTACAATCATCCCTTTCAACTTCTAAATTCCCTCATCAGATAGCTTTAATTACTCCTACTGGGCATGATGTCATTCTGGAATCTGTATTTTCAAAGGCATGAGGGTTGATCAATAAAATAACAAAACAGCAAAGCTTTTGCAACTTAAAAGCCTAGATTAACTTACTCTACACTAATTGTAGTTTCATTATGTCCTTTAAATGCTGCTAATTGTAACTCTCATATGTATGACAAACATACATTCACATATGAGAATGAGGACTGGGATAGTTCAGAAAGGTAGTCAGTGTCCATTTACCTACTTCCAAATATTAAAATTTATTTCACTAACACAAAACACAGTTCTTTAAAAAGTTTCTAAATCATTGTCTCCTCCTAGCTGTGGCAACTTTAAATTGCTGCTTCGAGTGGGGACAGCATAAATGGATAAGAACAATAATGGACATTAGGCAAGCTCAGCCTCAGACACCTGTGTAATTTGGGAATAATACTACAGTACTGATCTACCCTACAGGGTTGTTATAAGGATAACCAAGTCAATATACCCAAGACACATTTCAGTGCTCAGAAAGTACTTTATGATCACTATGTTTTATTACTACACTAGCAGAATGAACCACCACTGTGGGAATAAAATTTCAAGAATATTTGTGGGCCCTGGGCATGGCTGGACACCAGGGGGTACTGCTGATGCCCACTAATACCAGGCTGCAGACACCAGCATGCAGTAGACATCAACAGGCATTGGAGTGCTGTGCAGGGCCAGTGGTGGACAGCAGTGGGTGCTGCACATCTGTACCCTGGTGGTACCAGGCATCCCTAGCAGGCACCAGGTACCATTAGCCACCAGGTACCTAATATGCAATGGCCAGAGTGCACTACCAGGCACCACCAAGAGGAGGGCACCACTTAGCAGAAGGCACTGGACATCCCTACCACACACCAGGCAACATCAGGCACTACCTCACAGTGAACAGCAGGCATTGGACATCCCTACCTGGCACCAACTGGCACCACTGGGAACCCACGCACTGGGAATCACCCTGCACCGGCAGGCAGTTGGGCACCACTGGACACCAGGTATCAAGCACCACCATGCACCATCATGCAGCAGGCATCACTGGGCACCAAATCAGTTCTTAGTGGGTCCTTATATCACAGAATGAATACATTGTCCCAAATTTTATGTTTATAAGTTCAGGGGTCTGGTTGATGAGGCAGTCTTCAGTGTTAAGTATAGGGGGGAAAACATGTTGCACCCCTTTTCACCCCCTTAGGGGATAAATTTCTCAAATGTGCATCTTAGTGGGAGCCTACATTATGGAAGGAATAAGGTGCTTATAGGTCCAGGAATTTCGGCTGGGCATTGATGTCAGTGATTCTTCAGTGTACAGGGACAAAAACATGTTGCATCCCCTTTTCACCTCCATCTGGTTTGAATTTCTCAAAATTCATTCTGAGAAATGAAGGTGCCTACATCACAGAAGGAACACCCTCTTCAAATTTCATGCTTCTATGTCCAACAGTTTTGGCTGGCTGTTGATGACTCAGTGAGTCAATGGCTTTCCAATTATATATATGGATACGAACAATAGATTCACATGTTCAATATCATTGTGGCAGGAGGGCCACAATGTCTTTCTGATATTGTGTCAGGGGCCGGAACAAAATAACCTATTTACATTTCCAAATTTGAATAAATTTATGTAAATGAGTATATAATTTATGTAAATGAGTATATAATTATGTAAATTAATGGCTTATTATATTAAGGGCTGTGGGTGGCACAAGTGGCTAAGACACTGTGCCTGTTAACCAGCAGGCCAGGGTTCGAGACCCGGGTCAGCCCCACAAGTCAGGGTGAGCTCCTGACCTTAGCCCAGCCCTGCAACGCCAGCTGGATCCAATCGTATTGGCTCTGCCTTTCCATTAGACTAATTCAGTGGCGTGGAGAGGGGGGATTTGCTGCTTGGGTAACAGCCTATCCTCCATAACAATCCAACCCAGGTTTTCGTGCTTCGCATGCAGCGTATGCAGTGCCGAGCACTATACCATAGTCTTC